>PVKH010002336.1:0-27478 GCA_004027955.1 Chaetophractus vellerosus
AGCTAGAATATATAGTAGAAAGGAATAAAGGGAATGAGAATGGTGATGGATCTAGAGACTCTTCCATATAAGGGAAACTGAAGGAACCAAGGATGTTTAGCCAAATGAAGACAGAATATGAAGTGGCTAAGAGGTAGAACTAGCATTGTGTGTGTGTGTGTGTGTGTGTGTGTCTACAGAAGTCGTAACTAGGACCAGTGAATCAAATTTACAGAAGCGCAATTTTCAAAATATAAGGAAAAACTTTCTAACAATTAAAGCTGGCTAGTTCTGGAACAGGTTGTTTTGTAAAGTAATAAACTCCCCCTCAGCAGAAGTGTTCAGAGGGTGGCTGGCCACCTGTCATGGCTGTTGAGAGCAGAATTCCTAAGAGGATAGGTGGGTGGAAAAAGGATCTCTGAGGTTTCCTTTCAGCTCTCAGATTTTAACAAAGGACAGAGCAGCAGAAGGATGGGTTGTCTTATTAATTTTGGAAACCTAGTGCCCACCATAGAGCATTGAACTTAGCAGACCTTCAGTAAATGTCTGTTGAACTAATTTGAAAGCAAATAGAGGTGCATCTCTTGCCTGGAGCACGCCCGCACTCATGTCTTGGGTGTGTACTATCTCTTTTCCTGTTTCTTAATAAATCTTTACTCACTTGCCTACCCTAAAAAACAAAACAAAACAATAAAACAAACATATAGGGTTAAAGCCATAAACATATGAGAAAGAAAGAAATGAGAACCCAATGGAACTAGAAAATAGGCCATTTTATCCAATCAAACTTTTGTTTTTATGTGATGAAGACTGGATGGAATTCTTGGGCTGCATGACATTTACCAAGACGCTTGAAGAAATTCTCCTCTTCATCTCTTCCATTCTCCATTCCACCTCCTGGCCCACCTTCGGATAGCTTCACAGCACTGGTGAATTTGACCTGAGAAAAATAAAGGCAGCCAGTCAGATAACTAAATTCAAAGGCAATTCTTTGTGATTACTTAAACTCTTGTCTTGAAAAATAAGTCGTTTAGAATACAAAATTTACTTCAGTTCCTCTGGCTTCTACTTCTGGTTAGTTAGTATAATCAATTCCCAGGGCCTAAAAAATACACCACTGTAACTGGAGAGATCCAGGCCACAGATTGAAAGCTAAATAATCAGGCAGAATGGAAATAATTTAGGGGCCCATTGAGATACTCTCAGAGTTTCATTCTGATGAAGCTGAAATTCAAACTCATGAATGAAGCCATATTTTTCATTTATAAATAACACCACAAGTAAGAAGCAGACCAAGGGGAAAGAGAGCTAAACAGAATATTTCAAATCCCTTTGAAAGAACAAATGTAAATTAATTTAAAGAGCACCATATTTCTAATGTACAATAACATGTTTCTCTTTCTAAGAATTAATGTGCTCTTAATCTTAACCTTAGGTCAACAGTACTCAAAATTTTTAGCAAATCCCTGTGAGCCTCCCAGACTGTCAAATGCTTGGCCATTTTTTTTTAGTAAAAAGGATGTGAGGAGGAAATTATAAATTTATTTTCTAAATATTCTATAATGTTGCTATCTTCTTTTTATAATTTCAAAGTATTAATTTTAAAACAGATTAGATGAAAGTAAACTGGTTTGAGTGTGAATCAAAGAAGGAAGAAAGTAAGGAAATGAATTTTATAAGAAGAAACCCAATTATTATCATAAACTGAAAATTAGGTGTATAAGCGACTAAGCCATGAATCAACCACAAGGAGGACTCTTGCAGGAAACGGCTTTCAGTGAGAAGCATTACCTTTTCCAAATCGTATGCTATTACGTACGATTCTGAAGAAGCACTTAGCATGAAAAGTCATCTTGTGTTCCTTTATTCCTTTCTAGAGGGTGCAGGATTCAGATGGAACCAAAACTAGTAGAAGGAGGAGGATGAATGGATTGTGTGTGTGTCTGTATGTTTTATTATGTGAAAGGAATCACTATAGTTAGATCACTGGATGGGAGTTTGAGATGTCAGGAATCTCACATGTGTTAAAGTTCAAAACAGCCAGGAAATAATGCCTATTATACATCTATTTATCTCATTATGATTTTATATATTTTGTTAGCAACACTCTTCCCTTTTTCCTTTCTATCTTAACATCAATTGCTACTATAGTTTACTATTTTAAACATCTAAGTTTCAGTTGCTCTGCTAAGTTTCCAAAATCTGTTCAACTCAAGAGTTTCCCCAGCTCTTCCTTATTTGGCCCCTCCAGGTGTTTAGCATTTCCTATCCCTTAATTTTTTATCAGTGACTCCAACATACTCTTGCATAAGAAATGTGCTGTTTACCTTGGAGCTTTGCCTGATGAAAGACAGGCGGTCCACAGAACTGATGTCCAGGAGGTCCTCCACGCCATCTGCCAGGCCCGAGAGAGACGATCGTTTCAGCCAGTTTCCTATTCAGTAATTTTAAAAATTAGCACATTAAAAAATTTCCAAACGGATGAAACAGAAATGCTGGCATGTGCCCAAACAAGCAATGAAAGTTGCATGGTTTGTGATAAATAGAAACAAACTGTTTTTAATATACATGAATTGAATCAAAATATTCAATGTTGGACTGTAAAATTACATGATTATGAAAGACCAGAAGGATAAGAAGAACCCAGTCCTCTTCAGTAAAAAACCCGTAATCCATCTAGTTATCCTTGACAACTTTCAGGTCTCCCACTATAGCCTGTTGATTTTACCCCCTAAATCTCTCTCAAATCTGCCCACTTTTCTCTGTCTGACTACCACGTCCAAGTTACCATGACTTATTACTGAAATACTAGGCAGTCTTCCATCTGGTGCCCAATATCCACTCATGGCTTTCCAATATGTTTCCCATGCAGACTTTTAAAGAAAAAAGTCTACCTGATTATGCTACCTCTCCAATGTTCAACATCCTTCAGTGGTTATCTAGGACTCTAGATGAAGAGCAAAGTACTCAACTTGACCCACAAGACCCTGCATGATCCAGCCCCTGTCAACTGCTCTACCATTGCCATCTAGCCACTCTCCTTGTTTCACTTCTTTCAATTCCTTCCATTCCAATATATCTGCACATTTTATTGCTTCCACTTGGAATACGCTCCTTCCTTCCTTTCCCTGATTATCCTGCAGGTATCATTTTCCCTGGAAGGCCTCCCTGGTTCCTGCCCTCTTCCCACCATTTACATAGGTCTTATTTTTGTATGCTTCCATAGCACTATTTATCTTTCCTTCATAAAATTCATAGTTTGCAACTATACTTAGTTGCAGAATTATCTGCTTTAGTGACTGTCACCCCTACTGGATTGCAAGTTTGGTGAGGTTATGGGCTGTGTATTTCTGTTCACCATTTAATCTGTAATGCCTGGCATAGTGCTTGCACAGTATAGGCATGTAGTAGGATTTGATAAATATCTACTGAAAAAAGGAAAGAAAGAAAGAATGAATGAATGAATGAATGAGTCAGCCTAGATTTTGTGACTTGAAGGTTTTCCCTTTCTCTATTCTAAGATGGATTGCTCCGTTTTGATTGTGAGTTGATTTAAGCACATGGCAGGAATAAGAAAATCCATAAGTAAATACAGACATACTTTTACCTATGGGGAGTTTCAGCTTCTTTCGGAGGGAAATTCTGCGGGATCGCGAGCGGGCACGCCGGTCGGAGGTGGTCCCTGAGTGGGCAGTGGTGCATTCTGAAGTGTCCTGCTCAGACTGGCTGCTGGTATCACTTGCTGCACTCTGGGATTTAAACATCTTGCGCCAGAAATCTTTCCGTCCCAGGTTGCCCCCTTGCATTTGTTCATCACTGTAAGCAAGCAGAGGTTGGGCTTAAACCTCTGACAACTTTTATGAAATTCTCTTAAATCTCTTTCAACATCCTACCAATGATATTTAGGCAAATCATGAAGAATGGTCTTTGAAAGGCTGGGTTTGGGGAAGATTTGCAAGGGAGTGGAAAGGAGAACAAGGTTCACCCTCTGAGCTGTTCTGGAAAACAGTCATGTCTCAGCTGCCTAATTGAGGTGATTTTTTTTCCAATCTTGGTTAAAAAAAGAGTATATATTATTGCAGATATGAGTCCACATAGAAGGACTTAAAATGTCAGTAAATATTTAACATTTTAAAATCTCCCTAGGAAAATTATATAGTCCTATACCTCACTCCCCACTCACATCCCAGTATAGTATAGTACGTGGCACTAAATAAACTTATAAAAATATTTGAATGGATGAATAAATGAAATATGATAATGATAACCAGAGAGTACACTGTCCTCCAGCCAATAATTCAATGAAACTCAAATAGAATTTTAAAGTAAAAAATAAATCCCAGTGAATAAGACAAATAGGAACATCTCCAAAGGGACTTTGGACTAGGGCATTCCACAAGAGACAAAGAACAAGTGGCTAACAGTATGCTGGGTATAGTGTACATGAGGAATTTAAAATTTTAAAAAGGCAAGTTGAAATGAGATCCTGATTTTCACTCATTAAATTGTCAAAGATCAAGGGGCACAAAATAGAAAGCCATTGTTACTCTCAATTACCAATTATGAAAGAGAATGGTTCAACCTTTTCAGAATGTGATTTGGTAATATGTTATCCAATGTTTATACCCTTGACAGAAAAACTTGATTTCTGGGAAGTTTTCCCAAGGAAATTATGGGACAATATACTAAGATGTAGATACAAGAAGGTCAAATGCTCACTGAGGTATTATTGGCCACACCAAAAAATTGGAAACAATCTTAGTGTTCAACTCTAGGGAAACAGTTGAATAAATGATGAGACTTCCATCATAAGGTTAGTAAAAAAGATTACATGTGAATGTGTATATGAGTATGGTTTGTGTGTACACATGCTCAAAAATGTACCCAACATAATACACCAAAAGTTTACAATGATTATCTCTAGTTGATGGTCTTTAGATTTTAAAACTATTTTCCTTTATGCTTTTCTATGTTTTCCACATTTGTACTTCAGTAATTTGGAAAGAAAAGTTTTGCAATGGTTAATTCCGTGTGTCAATGTGGCTAGGTTATGGTGTCCAGTTGTTTAGTCAAGTAAGCACTGGCCTGATTGTTACTCTGGGGTATTCATGGATTTAACTCATTAGTCAGTTGATTGCATCTAAGGCTGATTACATGTACAATCAACTGAGGAGATTGCCTTCAGCAATGCGAGAAATCTTACCCAAATAGTTCAAGGCCTTAGAGTTAGAACTGATGATTTCAGCAGTCAGAACAGAGAATTTCCATCTCTACTTCAGCCAGCCAGCTCCTCCTGGGGAATTCATCATCACCACTGAGTTCCTAACCTTTAGCTTACCCTACGGAATTCGACTTGCCAATCCGCACAGTCGCGTGAGCTAATTCCTGTAATAAATCTCATAATATTTACATATATTATATTTACATATATTATATATCATCAGTTCTGTTTCTCTGGAGAACCCTGAGTAATTCAAGGCTGTAGAAAATACTCTACTAACAAGTGAGGAAATTTGCTTGTGGAGTTTTTAGGTAATGATTTGCTTACAAACTTTGAGGCTGAATCCAGAATCTACTCAAAATGCCACAGTATTATGAAAAGCAGGAATTTTCTAGAGATATTTATACAAAGATCCAGATTTTATCTCTCAAAATCATATCAGACTACTAAATACAATTTAAATTCTTTTTTTTAAACCTGGACATTCTGTTTATCAAATATGCTATGAATTTAGATCAGTTGTCTATAACGTGATTCCTCTGCTACTTTTTATCAAATGATCCCAATGTATTGGGGCATGTATAACACAATAAGGAGAGAATGACTGCATGGTCTAAGTGGGAAATATCCAGGAAGGCCATAATTTATCGGTTTTTCTAAAAAAAAATTCTACATTAGCTTTGACTAATGGGTGTGTATCAATAACGTGTACCACATAAAACCACTTTTAATATTACTTAGTTAATAGGGCCTTTCTCTAAAGAGGAAGAAGAGACAGGGCAAGAAGGGGAGGGAAGGAAAGAGAGAGACACATTAGAGTGGAAGGCAGGATCTGACACCCGAAGTAGGCATGTACCTTTCTCCAGTGCTAAATAGAGGATGTGTGACATTGCTCACCTCCTGGGCCCTCTCCGATCAGGGAAATATTCCATATTTGACATTCTACCCCATCCTTCCAAATGGAAATATTTTTATAGAGGCATATTAAAACATGTATCTTCTTTCAAGGAAAGAGAAACAGATATGTGCTAAAAGCTGAGAAATCAGGTGGTGTTTACAGAACAGTGAACAAAGGGAATAGTTTGAAATCTAGAAAACTAAACTATGTATCTTCATCTTACTTTTAAAATATAATTTACCTATTAGATTATTATCATTGCTCAGATTAGCTGAATTGTTGCTAGAGTTATTTTGGGAAAAAAAATTCTTCCCTCCTTTTTTGGACAGACTTTCTGTATATAAAGTCCTTTAACTAGTTTTGTCACCCCTCAGTGACAAAAACTTTGCCTCTTGCATTTTTTTCCCTTAGAGCTTATATCAGATTTTTACCATGTTCTTAAAGACTTCCTTAAAGGAAAATTAAACTTCAATTTTGAGAAAGTAAGTTAAAGCTAACAAAGCTCATAGTCTTAATGATGAACTGACAATTCTGTCATTGATTGACTGATTCATTCCTTCATTCATTCATGAAATATATATTATTCATGTGGCTACAATGGGCCAGTGCCCATCTAGGTGTTGGGACTATGATGGTAAGCAAAGCCCCACATGGTCTCTAGCCCCATGGAGATGATTTACTTTCCCCTTGATTTTCTCTACCCATTTAGGGCCAGTTTCTAAGATTTTGAATTGCTAAAAGAACTGTGTGAAATTTTGTTTTATGATCATTTTGCTTGTTGTGGATTACCAAGGTCCTGTTCAATGACTGTGCACTTGTCTTTGATTTTCCTGACTAGGAGAGGCAATTCTATACCTAGAATATTCTGCAGAATTTCGGGAAGGACAATCATTTGATAATGAAAGACAGTTTTGGTAAGTAAAATGATATGCCTAAAATGACATACATGTTTTAAATATTGATCATGCCACTTGGGAGTAAATAAGTGTTCTCAAAAAGAAGCATAAATACAAATGAGTCTTGCATAGAGCTAGGCTGTATATTTAGCGTCTACAGTAACCCTCACATTTTCTGGGGGCACTAATTTAAAGATGCTTTTAATTTGGGCAACATGGAAAGTGGAGATAAACTGATATTAGAGGTCCCTGGCATGGATTTCAGGAGAGGGCCAAAGTAAAATGGAATGGATACATATGTAAGCCATAGCTGAGTATCTCAATTCTTCTTAGAAAAGCATCACTGAGTACATTAATAGCCATTCATACTGAAATACAGATAATAACTCCAATAAAAATATTTATAAGTGATTTTAAGCAAGAAAGTGAATGACACTCCCGCCCCACCTCGTATTTTTCAAGATTTATCTGAAAGAGTTTGCACAAGAGGCAGAAAGTGAGCGAAAAGATGGAGATGGAAAATGCAGTTGGGGAGGCTCTTCCCATAAGCATGAGGCTAGCTATTTACGGTTTGGGTGGCATTAGAGATAAAAAATAAAGTGCAAAGTTCAAAGGGACTGAAAAAAACAAAATCAATAGTTTGGAAAATAGCACTTCTCCTGGTGGGAAGTGGTCAGCCCACTGCACTGGAGAGAGAGCCAATGCGACTTACTGCTCTGGAGTCTGCGAGGGGCGACCAGACATGAAGCTGCGGCATTCCTCAGGTGCAGACTGGCCTTTATCCACCACGCTTCCCGCCTCGGACCTATGCAAATGGTGCATTCCACCAGTCACAACTGAGCGGGACACCACCTCTCAGTAGTTCGTAATACTTCATAAAGCAAAATACTTTGTTATGTACAAGCTATATGCTCACAATCTCTACATCATCGAGAGTCTCTGACTCATTCGATTCATGACTGAGCAGCCTTTTGGCCTAACAATACCACCCACTTTGCAACATAATCGATAGCTGCAAGCAGAATTTTAACTTTAGTAGTTTCTTTTAATCTCTGTGACATTTATAATATGCATGGCATAAATTCATACATATTACAAGGAAAAACAACAGGATACTACTTAGTAATTGGTCTTTTACCACATTTCAAACTTTGCTTACTGAACAAAGTGATATGGTATCAGTAATTGGTTTTCCTTTCTTGATGAAAATGCAAATTCCCTATAGAAATGACTAAATCACAGATAACATTTTGCTTTGAAGTTGAGTTCAAATATATGAAAGTTAGGAAACAACTCCGCTTCAATTCCTGCAGAAACAACCTTTATTTGACAGTAAACTCATTCCTTTTCTAAGCTGCAGCTGAGCCATCACCAGTGATGCTACTGATACCATCCCTGGACTGAAGTTAATATACCATGTTGGGAACCACACAGACAGTTTTGATAAATTTCTTCTTCAGGCATAAAGCAAATGCTACTATTCAGAGAGCTCAAGCTTCCAACCTTTTACTGCCTGCAGGCTTAGATTCCTGTTCATTCTCCTCCACCTTTTTGCCAGGTGCTAACTTCTCAGCACTGTCAAGCAAAGCACTGAGGGCTACTCTCCTGAAGACATTCCCATGAGCCTCTTTGATAAACTGGACCAGCTGACGGATGTCACAGTACAGCCCCTGTTTGGAAGCAAGAAGGAAGTTTGGGGAAAGACAGTTATGTAAGTAAATGGTTATCACAGGAAGAGAGGAAGAGGTGATTGCTTAGGCTCACATGAGCACTGGAATCTTAAACGGGCGACAACTGATGACACTGATGGTTACTGCCTCTACACTGCTCCTGTAGAAACATTACCGAGAACACTGCCCATCATCCTTAGTATGAGAAAGGATGGTTACCATGCTTCATATTCAGAAAGCTGGCTGTATCATTAGAAAGTCATCGATTTTACATTTCTAATCATTGGATTCCCAATCATTAATTTTCTCTCTTAATTGTGACTTCTGATGAAATGCCTGCAAAAGAAAAGGGGTCAGAATTTTGTTCAGACTAGAGATTTCGGTCCCTATTTGGCTTCTTCAAATTTTCTCTATCACTGCATTAAAATGTTAAGTCTCCTAGACAGTTCTAAGGAAGCTCGGTCATTCAAAGGATGATACATTTTGCTGGACAGATTTAGCAAATAATATTTATGTTGCAGCCCATTTGAACATGAACGTCACTATAAACTTAAGACAATACAGGGCTGAAAAAATCCCCAATATATTGGTGAATAAACATTTAAAATAAAAATGCGGGACATTTTTTTGAGTTATGACATTTTCACCTACCATTTCTCCTTTCCCTTCTCTCTTTAAGATTCTTTGCCTTAGGAGAGGTTCACGGCAAAGCAGAATGCAGAAGCTTAAAAAACACTTACCTTAGTGGCTTGGTTTCCAAAACCTAAGACTAACGGGACACATTTATGCTCGTGATTTTTAGGAAAACAGAAGGAAGCGTGCTTGAGGGAAAAAGGGAAGAGTGATCTTTGGGTCCTGCAGGCTGTGTTGACAGCCAGCAAAGTTAAGTATCTTTTGGTTATAGGTTTTACTGTTTATCTCAAGTTAAGTGAACAGGCGCAATGGTTTAGAATAGCTTACAATGAGCTGCTTGATTTAGGTAGATTATCAGAGAATATCCACATGTGCAAATGGGCTGATTTCTGTTAATGAGTCATAATAGCTATCAGATTAGAAAAATAGTGAAATACTCCTTCTTCCCAAGAGACACCTGAATTCTTCTAGCTATGTCAGATTTGGTAGCTTTAATGTACATTTTAGTATCCCAAACCACAATCTCCTTGAAAGCAATTATGCATTAACCTTTTATAGCCTGGTTCTTATTCAAACTACTCTTCAGTGGTTTAGTCAACATATTCTTTGTAAAGAGTAGCTAAAAGTTTACAATGGTTAGTGACACAAAACAAAACCAATTTCAGCATTATTTGCATTCATTTTTAAAGTAAATGAATATTTGCATTCATTTTTAAAGTAAATATCGTTTCAAATAATGCTTGGTATAACATTCTTTACTATTTCGTAAGCAAACACCTTATGCTCTAGCACCTTCTTTCTGAAGGACGCAAAGTACCATGTAGCTATTTTACCAGCCATCACAGAATCTCTGAGACAGGAGAGGAGGATAAGGCAATTTGCAGATGTGGTAACATGTAACAGAGGAGAAATGTATTGCTAAGGCCACACCGTGTGTTACTGGTGACATTAGGGAAAACAGGTATTTGAAATTTAAAGTGCAGAATTTCAGTCTCCAACTTCTTTTCCTCATGGCCATGCCATTAGAACTGTTCTCAGAGCAGAGACTGAGTACTCCTGTGGGAAGAAGGGTGAGCATCTCACCAGATTCTCAGGACTGTGCAGTTCATGCGTGGTTGAAGCGCAGCGTGTGATGAGGGACTTAAACATAGCACTGACGATAATGCCTTCCACATTTTGGGCTGTGGATTTGTTGTCCACTGTAGTGAAGTTATTTCCAAACCCAGCCTTGTCTGGAAAGCAAAGGTACAAATGAAAAGCAATGTTTCCATTAAACTATACAGTTTAAAGGAGTAAGGAAGTTACTTGGCAACCAGGAATTAGTGAAGGGTTACATGAAATAAAGAAATAGAGAATTAAAGAAGATACTCCTTGTTGAGTAAACCCTACATGAACTTAGAAATAAACGAATCATGTTCTTCTTCAGAGCCTCTACTATGACAGACCCAATCTCATTTGTGGAATGTTTTGATTGACAAATCTTAGCAATGAAAAGGAAATCAACAGTTCGCATTAAGAAAGACTTTTAGACTAGAGTATTTTTTAAATAGGTGATCTAAAAAAAATGAATGATGTACTAAATGGTCCTTGAATGTTGGAAGAGTTCATTTGATTCAAACTTTTTGGTGGTGAGGAATACGGGCTTCTCGGTAGAAATCATTGAGTTTAGCAGAAATGCAATATCGTAGGGTCAACCAGGTAAGTGGGGCAGGGAGAGGGAAGACGCTGGGAGAGGCCCTGCTGGGAACTCACTCAGGCACTGGGAACAGAAAAGGGCCTGTGTCTTGCCACAGGCCGCACAGTAATCATAGCAGCTTCTTGCTCACGCCCAGAGACTCCCTGGGCATATGGAGAGGGAAAGCCTGCCATCTCCCTTGGTGCCACCTCCTTCTAACATACACACATAAAATGCCAGTGAACTGCTATCATCACTCTACAGGGCATTTTATGCCAGCTTTTCACATATCCATGAAGCTTTCATAGGGGACTGTAGGTACTCTGTGGCCCTGCCAGAGGATTCCTCGTGGCTTGTGAGCCACCTGTGGGCTGGGAGAGAAGAGCTTGTGTAGCTCCAAGGTTGATCAGACAGGGACCTGTGCCTGGCTGATTCCTTGTGACCCACATCTGAAGACTCCCAGGAGGAACTCACCACTCTAAAGTAATATATACACTTCATTACTAATGTCACTGACTGTGACAATTGATTAGGGGTTACTATAGATTTTATATTACAGGGAGAATATCTTTTAGTCTATGCATATAGTTTCTATCTTAAACAACTTAAAAAAGAGAAAAAGGTAATTAGTTTGTAATTAAGAATTTCTCTTGCAGTGTTTCAACTACAATCACCACCTAATTCATTGTTGTTGTTTTTTTCCAAAATTTATAATGTGCCTGGTTTAAAACTCGAATAATATAGATTTTCTCAAGGGTTCTATAGAGAAGAAATATTTTCTTTTAATGTGAAAACCAAAAAATACAACCTGGAATATAAACAGGAAAACTGCTTCTAAATCAATCAAATATATTCTTCATTATAAATTAATCAACTACTGTAAAACACTATGTATTACCTAAACAATAAAAACCTATGATAAGAAGGTATTTCTTCCCAGGATGTAATTAATAGTTTATTTTTACCCAACTTCAGCTTCATGCCTCCATTTCCTCTCATTACTGCAACTGCATTCAAGTGCTATTGGAGGCATTCAGTTTATTACAGATGCAACTGGTGTTCACTGGTCTCGCCCCGTAACTTAGGTCTCTATATTGGTAATTTGCTTAAAGTCATGAAGTTATATAAGTTTGTGAGCTTATCAGTAGATGCATTTTTTCTGTTGTAATTCAATATATATGTATATGTGTATATCAAAATGTTTCTATGTTTACTGTAATCATACGTTTTTTTTTTTCCTTTCCTGTTTTATTTTGTGGAAAAAAAGCCAAGTACTATAGGTGGCACACCATAGGCCCTCATGTCACATTTGTTGAACTAATGAATGTATCCCCTTAGTTCCTTGATCTTCCTTGCAGAGCTGTCACACAACAGAAGATTATTTAGAGAGAGAGGAGTCCCAGGAGGGGCAGTGTAAGGATTGGGGGGCTAAAGTTGAGGAAGGCACAAGCTTTGCAAAATTTTCACTCATTGAGGTCATTTAGCCACAGAAAGGCTCAAATAAGTGTCATCAAAGATGATAAGCAAGCTGTTCTGATTTATATTCTATTACACACACACACAGACACACTTCCTCTAAGTTCTATTCCCACAAAATTAGTGTGCCTCTGAAATGCTACCTGCTCTACCTCACAGCGATTTCTCCTAGAACTCTGGTGTGGCTTTACTTACTGTCAGTGACCGGCTCCATACAAAATCCTAGCAAAGCATGCAAGAAGTCCACTACATTATTGAGAGAGTCCTTGTTCACATAGTCTCTCATGGTTTGTCGGAACTGCATCTTATCTAGCTTGTATAGCTTAGTGAGGCAGTTCTGGGCCTGTAATGAAGGAAGAAAAGTGAAAAAGTCACAAGTACCAGCTTAAGCTACAGATACCATTAGTTTGAGACAGTTATAAGCATTCAAGAGGCAAAGACCTCCGTTCATCCCAGTTGGCTGGGCCCAGCGAGGCCTGCTAACCCACCTTGTCCAAGCAAGAAGTGGGCAAATGGAGACTGAGTAGTAACAGGTAGTTTATTTAGAGACGGGCACCTCTTCAGGAAAAACCCAAAGCCAAAATCTAATGTTGGCCTCAGAAGGAGTTCAGTACTTTCACCAAGATCAAGATTTTTACATTTCAACGAGAAAAGCTCAAAGTGTCAAATTTCAGTCAGTGACAGGATGCATAATCCACATTTAGAAAACCTCAAAGGTTTTGTGCAGCGGGAATAAGCATGCCACTCCCATGCTCAGCCACTTTGAAACTGAGTAGACATGATGGTGGGGTGGGACATAGGGAGAGAAGAGCCAATGTCTTTTAGATAGGCAGCAGGATAAGGTCATAGAAACATATATGGGGCATTAAGTAAAGGAAGTCTAGTTTTTCAAACTTATTATCCACTGGCATTTGAGTGTGAAAGTATGGTATTTAAATAGAAATTGGCCTTATGGGTTTGAAAAGCAAGTAGATAGTGGCTAGGCCCTGCCACTCAAAAATATATTTCTTATGATTCAGCAAATCATTTTATTATCTGGCAAAGGGGAGAGGGAATAATTCTCACAATCAAAACCAATAAAGTCACTGCATTGGCTGCAAAGGCCACAGAGAGAAGGCTCAGATACTACCTGGAAGCATTAGGGGACCTACTATCCCACTCCTACCAGCAAGAGAAAATCACATTTGCATGGTGCTTTGCTGTTTAAAAGGTGTTTCTTGCCATTTAAGTGCACCACAGTATTTGAGTTTCACATCATCTCCATGTTGCAGGCGAGAGTGTCCCTATCTTCCAGTTGAGGAAATTGAGACTCAAAGACAACAAGCACTGTGTCCAAGGTGACACAACAGGTATGAGAGCAGAGCCTAAACTAGAAGTTAGGGTCCTGCCTCCTACTCTGGTGTTATTTCCTATGAGATAATAGTCTCATTAATAATTCAGATAATGATTTTGGGGGGGAAATGTATTTACCACCCACTTCTAAAAAAAAAAAAGGTTTAAGATGACCAATCATGGAAATTAGTTGATCTATTCAAGAAGATAAGGTCTGAATGAAAGAGATACAAGAATATTCATAATAATGGAATGAAATGGGTAATGACAGGACAAGAATTTGGGTTGAGGGATAAGAGCTAAGGATTAAGAAAGCAGGAATCGCAGGGTGAGGACGACCCTAATAGAGAATGGAAAACTATGCACAACTAGGCACACACACAAAAGTCAGATTAGATAGGTACCCTCTGAGAACTGGGATCTTACTGGTGGACCCTTAATAGTGTCTCAGAAGGAAATTTAAGTTCCATCACCATTTTGACAAATCAAGACCTAAGAAAAATTCTTGGAGATTTTGAGGGCAAGAAAAATATGGCAAAAGACTGAAACTTGGAATTAGCAATAGACTTCAAGCTATGACCTTGTTATAATCCCTCCATCTGTATCACAAAGTCAAACGGATTGATGAATTTTTGCGTTCATTTTTACTAGGTCATAGCAGCCTGGAAATAAATTTTATTTCCAGAGAGGTTACTGGTTGCCACATTCTAAACAAACTCATTTTTTTTTCTTACTAAACAAATGCTGTTCACTGTAAAATGAAGTTTGAAAAGCATTTAGGTAAACTATGTCCTGCATGAAAAAGAATTATTTATCATTCCAAGAAGAATTTTTGAACATCTTCTTGTAATATTTACAAAGCACTTTAAAACCCTGGGTTGAAAAGCCCTGAACAGTTCAAATTATCCTATCTTCTCTATAAAATACACCAAAAAAGAGGATATTTTCAAATCTACTCTTTAGAAAGAAAGAGACCAATGGGAAGTTTAAGCAGGAATCAGAATACTAAATCTTAAATATTTTGATTCTAAATAAATTTCTTAAACTTTTCCAAGATGTTTATAAAATTGTTAAAGGTGAATGCCTTTCAATAATTTGGGACTACCAGCTAATGATTAGATTAATCTAAGAAGCAATGAGGTATTATATACTATGCACTTTAATGAATAAGATTACAGTAATTTTCTGTTTCTTAGAAAAAGAAAAATAGATATAGAGGGCCTGATCTGGTAGAGGTTGGGAATATTTTTAACATCTTAAAGATTAAATAACTTTGAAAATTCAATGCTAGAACAATCTGGAAATATTGTCTCCTTGGATTCTTGGATTAGCTCCTTGAATTAGACATTGCCTTGGGAAAATTTTTCAAATTTACAAGTCCAGTATCATGTGCTTACTGAGCATGGTTTGGCATATGAAATCCCTATAATGAGTATTGAACTTGGCTACAAGATAATAGAGGAGTTGTCATATTAGTCAAAAAAGCTGAGAAGACAGGTAGGAAACTGACTGGATTCCCTGATAGGAAACATATAATATACTTGGGGAGGAAAGCATGATGGTAACAAGAGCCTCCCAGGCGGCTTCTGATCCAACTAGCTCTAATTTCTTGCAGTCTAGAAAAGACAGGTCCTGGTTGTCAGTGCTAGTTTTACCTCCAGCTAAAGCATGTCAATTCTTACATATTTTAGTATTTCATTGCATGGAATTTGTCTTCTGCAAGAGCATTTATACGGTTTATTTAAATCTTGAAGGCATTTATCCACACTGTCATAGAATTAAAAATCAAAGATCAAAAATCATATATGCACATGCAAAGATAGAAGCAATGTCAGCTTTCTATTGCCTTATTAGTTATTAGTTTGATTTTTTATTTTTGGCCTCAAAATCTAGATCTTGGTCAAAGTTTTCACGTTTCAGAATTTAGAAGTTAATTACTATGAATATCATCCATACTCCATATACACATAATAAACTAACATAATGCAACATAATAGAATATAAAATAAAGAGAGAGATTAAGAATGAAACCCAGCATGCTAATACTGTGTGAACATTTCATAACAAAACCCAATACCAAGGAAAAATGGGCTGGCATTAGATTTTGACATGATCCCAAAACTCTGTCAAGATATGCCGAAGGGTTTGTTGGATTCAAATTTGCAACAAATGTTTATTTTTAAGAGAATGTTTTATTACGATTCCAATTCAAATGTATGTCTGAGGCAATTGTCCCAGCTTGGACTCGCTGTGGAGGTGAGTTATTGCTCAAGTTTGAAGGAAAAGTAGCAATCAGTGGGGACAAATGAAATGGGCTGGAATAAGACCATGTTCCATTATAGAATTATGCCTGGCAAGCCCAAGCAGAGTTTCAAGTTTCACACAGTTTCAAAGGGATGTGGTCTCAAATATATAGAAGTCCAGGTTCATTTTCAAACAAGGCAGCCAGAAAACGACTGGCTACTTTTACAGTCCAGTTGGGTCCCAATAAGGGTCATTTTCCATATCTAAGTAAAATGAAAAACTAAGTCTTAAACTTTGACCCCTTTCATAAGTTAAAATATGCTTCTATAGCATTCAGGCAGGTGGGTAAAGAATCGTTTGTAGCAGAGCATAAGTAGCTTGCTAAATATTTTCATCTTTGCAAAGTTCTTTCAAACTACAGTTCATACATTCCAATTACACTTCCTTTTTCACCAACTGGGAGTTGGCCTGCCGCAGCTAGGCAGGAGGCAGAAGTGTTTTCCCAATTAAACTTTCCTAAGCCTGCATTTTATATGTCTTGAGGTATCTCATGAGAAATGCCTCCCCAAGACAGTGAATTACTGCTCTGAAATACAATATTTTTCAGGGAACACTGAACCTCATTGTCAAAGGACTCATTCCTAAATTGGAGGGAGGGAAGAGGGAGAGGAAATGGAATCTACTTTAATTCTCTTACATTCTCTCGGAATACCTGGTGTCTCAGACGATCTCCAGAGAGCCCTCGGTGTCCTTCACCACAACCATAGGCACATCCCAAAGACTTCACTATTTTGATGAGCATGGTTAGAGCAAGCCTATGGTTGCTTACAGGTGTACTTTCATCCTAGTACCCATGAACAAGAAAGAAGGAAAAGTTTGTTTACATTACCACCGAGGTCCTTTTGCTATAAGATTCTATTTTATGATTAACCCAAATGTATATGTTTTATAGTGGACACCTGCAATTTGGGAAATACTGAGAAGGACTGCCAAGGATTCAAAAGGCAAGCTAACTTCGCTAAAATCTAGTACATGATTTAAAATAAAAGAATCTGATACATTCTTAACTCCCTCTGGTGCTAAAGGGTATGAATATAGACCTCTTTAATAGAGAGTATGCGTTCATGTCCTTACAAAATTACCAGAATGACTATATTGACAGAGATGGTAGATACTATTGGTAATGAAAGCAAACAGATTTTCCTGGAATCCACCCTCCTCAGTGGACTTCTGGTAATACCACCAGGCAAGGATTACTGCTAAATTTCCAGAGCTGAACTAAGTCTTGAACTTTAAAATCTCTTGGCAATTTCTGACATTTTTTAGTGATTTTTTCGTTGTATAATTTGACTGTATTGTAAGGTGAGAGCAAACAGAACTTCACAAACATTAAGCCTGATTCTCCCTTCGAGGCTAAGTAAGATGCCCTCCTGAGGTGAATCATGAGGTTTATCATCCTCTCTTTTGCGCCACCTAATTCTTGTTGCTAGTAGAGGAAATAACTTCCAGAAAAGGAACTTCCTTGAGTTATTTCCAAAGAAATTTAAGGAAGCTGTTGTTAAGGAATGTTCCAGAGTCCAGCGTGGGAGACTCATTGCCTACAGGAAGCCTCAGCCTGCCAGGTGACTTCAAATGGACACCATGGATGAAGGATTCCAGCTCTGGTCCTTAATTGCGTATGATGTTAGATAGATTAACTAATCTATGTTTTAGTTTCCTCACCTGTGAACTGAGGATCATAATAGATACCCTTCATACTTCACAGGTTTACTGTACAGAAAAAATTAACTAATGGTGGAAATTACTCCACAAATTGTACAGTGCTTTTCCACAGTCTTACGATCCGGTTGACACATAAACACTGGGACACACGCATATAACACTCAAACGTGGGCAGGGTGTGGAAAGGTTAGGGTGTTATCTACACGTTGTCACATGCCCTGGTGTGGTGTGGTAAGCTTGCTCTCCGCTAACGTTATATAGTTGGTCCTCCTTTTACAATCTGCAGGGCCATGTAGTGGATGTGGTGCAGTGTGTCACAGATCCCCTCTTCAGGACGGCAGCATTCATTCTTCCAGCTGTTGGAAGGTGTGTGGCTGACCTCACTCAGCTGAGTGCCTCAACAGGAACTGCCATCTGCTAAAGAGAACTGTCTTACCCAAGGTCATGCTATCTTCCTGGGGTTAGCCTGCCTCCAATGGGGGGAGAGTTATAAAGGTCTGGCTTCCTTGTTTCAGCTGGGGACTCTTTGAAGAACCTTGTTCTTCCTTGTTTCAGCTCCAGAGTTCTCTGTGTAATCCATTGAGGCCTCTTTTGCAACTACTTTGCACTTCAACTTCTCTTTGTGCTCCATCCTGCTTCTTTTACACGTTATAAATGTTGATTCTCAGAGCATACCGCAGTAAACCTCCTACATACATATTTCCACGCCTGAGTCTATTTCCTGAGTAGCCTACAGCTAAGAAGGTTGCAAATGAAAGACTCAAACTTATCGATACACTTTATCTATCTATCTGTCTGTCTGTCTGTCTGTCTACTAAATAGGAATCATTTTTTTAGTTTGGATTCAAATCTTATCTCCAACATTTACTAGCTGTATAACCTGACACAAGCTATCTAACCACTCTGTGCCCTACGAAATGGGAATCATAATAATACCTATTTCATAAAGTTGTGAAAATTGAGTTAATGCATATAAAGCACAAAATAATAAAATTTCACAAATTTCTCTTATTTTTTCTATTTCCATTGAATATAATAACAGACATTGCACCAACCATAACCTCCCTGGGTGTCTAGCCTAGATTGATATGTAAAGAATGAAAATTTACTTAGAATCTCACCTTTCACTTTTTTCATAAATTTGGTTCTTGCAACTTATATTTGTTTGCAAATTGCTACATAACTGCTGACTGAATGATTCTTTAGATTTTAAGATCCAAGATCAAATACCTTGTGATTTGTAGCACCATTTAGATCATTTTCATTAAAGTGAGCTCTAGGGATCCTTCAATTGTTCTCAGTGATTTGGGGTGTGGTAAGAAGTTGGGAATCTTTAGCATCAGATTATTAGAATTGGAAAACATATATATGGTTGAGGGCAGAGAAGAAAATCCTGAAGGAACGTTTCAGGGACCCAAGAATATTGAGAAGACAGAAGTATACAATGAGGTAAAGAAACACAGATGATAAATGCACGTTAAATGAGTCAAGTGGGACTGGAAAGAGATGGAGAAGAAATTATAGAAGAAGAAGCAGCACTGCAACATTTATTTAGATGTAAAAATCATATATCCTGTAAGAAAAAAGGGACAAATTATAGTTTAGATATATAAATACTAGAAAACTCTGCCAAGTGTAATCTTATACTTGCAAACACTCAACCTGATGTGCAGATTGTCACCTGCTAGAAATTCAATTCTCTTGTGTTGATTTTAATTTTTGAAGAGCATTTTTCAGTTAAACTCCTGAATTGAAATCAGTGTAAGTAATGAGAATTTAAACGGTAATTCCCATTTAAAATACAAATTAAAGGAGAAAACTAATTATTGATGTTAGGTACTGGGGCACAGGGAATTAAATTCAGGAATAATCAATAATGGGAGAGCTAAAGCTACTGGGATGTGACACATTGGGACATGGGAGGACAGAGGCTAGGAAGGTTGTTCACCTCTCTAAACCAACGCCATATAAACCAATCAACCAAGCAAGCAAAACTCTACCCTTGCTTTCTTCGCTGTGACTGAAATTGACTGTGAAAAACGTGGTCCTTGGCTCAAGAAAAAGAACTTAATCCTGAGGAAAAAGTATACTGCTCAATTAGGTCAGTCCCTGAAAGTCTTGAGAAAGAGGCTATGCTTGAGGGCAAGCTGAGAATAACAGCATTGTGGGGCAGCTGAGGTGCGTTCCTGCAGAAATAGCACGATTAGGGAATTAGCACTAACACTGCTTGCCTGGTAATGAATGGTTTTTAGATTTAGAATGCAGTTTCATCTGTATCTACTAATGACTGCTGAAAACCTAAAGAAGAGATTTCTACACTCACCAATTTCTTGCTCTAGTGACTAATTACTGTTCTGAGTCGATGAACCGAATTGTTAGAGAGTGAGCGCTGAAAAGTAATTAGGGAATTCATGAGGACATGAAAGGTGCTTCAGTCATACCTTCTCTTGGTTCTTATCATTCTTCTCATAAGGGCCACCTCCACCTCCTCCACCTCCTCCTCCATCACCTCCTCCACCTCCTCCATCTCCACCTCCTCCTTCTTCTCCTCCACCATCTCCGGCTCCACTAACTGAAGGACCCCCAAAGCCACAGGTGGTACTTCCAGACACTCCTTTGAACTGGAAAGTTCCTTCACTTGGTCTCTTTTCCACAGACTCATTTTCCTTGTTTTCACTCTTCTTTCTGTTCTTTTCTACACAGGGTACGACTCCAAGTTGAAGTAAACATTCTACAATGTTTAGTGCTACATCACAGATGCGGGAGCTGATGTCATGGTTGAGGACAAGATAAACAGCCTTCAGAACCACCTGGGAACGACAAAAATAAAGACAGAATAATTAAATTACCTGAACTATCTCTTCCTGAACAGATTTGGTTATTCTGTTTACTCCATTTCCTTTAAACAGTACTGTGCACTTGGGCATTAAAAAATCAGCTAATTTTCAGATATTCCTAAGTTACATTGGGATCTTGTATATGTGTTTAATATACAGAATAAAGCCCTCAAAGAATTTAAAAACGTATGCTTATACTATCTCTATTAAGTCTTCCAAAAATCGTTATGATGGCGACAGTAATGGGGATACTAAAACATAGTGAGATAATGGGAGAACAATTATTTTCCCAACTCTTCATTTGTAAACAGTGATTTACAAATAAATGATGAATAAAGAATAATCATTACTTTATGCTCAAAACAGAGTAACATTTTCACAGTCATAAATGTGTCATTATTTATACTTTCTACTTTCAGTGCAAAATATTTATGTGTTTAAATTACATGGCTTTATTGATTTTAATATTTTAAATTATTTGCGGAACCTGGTTCCCTAATGTGATTTAAAATTTGTGAAATAGTCACAAACTGTAATAACCCTCTCATTTGCTAATAACCATAATCAAGACAGGCACCCTTCAGAATGTAAGTTTAAATCTTTGCATAGACTTCTGTTCATTTTTCCCTGCTGCACAGGAGGTTTATAATCCCTGTTGCTTATATAACAAAGAAAAATAAACTGAGAACTTTTTCTTCTGAGTCTAAGAGAGATTTAATAGCACACACACATATACAACATATACATATGTATTTATGTGTGTGTACATATGCATATTCATTATTTATTTGCATTATAAAAATATTCTGAGGTCAGTTAGAATCTAATGTAATACTTGAAAATTAAAAAGGAAAGATGCATCTATGATAGTTAACACATTTGTGAAAATTTTCATATGAAGAGACTCTTCATTTCAAGGTTCAACTTTTCTAAGGGTCTATTTGCCCATTTTACCCACTATTGTAAAAGTTTGGCCAAAAAGTCACTATCTTTCAAGCTTTGGTAAGAAAAACTCTCTGTCCTTACTGAAAGATCAAGCATGCCATTCTTGTGGACAAAGTTATTGGTCCCATCAATATGCTCTGTGTCTTCCAGGTAGCTGTAGTTTATGCAAGAGTCCGTGAGGCTTCGAGGCAGGTTCGCACATGCCAGGGGTTCGTGTGGCATCTCTGGAATAGGCACCTGGTTGCACAGCTTCCTCATATGCTCACTGAAAAAGTCTGCATAGCCTACGTTGAATGATGCCAACGTGGTATTGAAGGTTGCAACTGTGATAGTGGAGATCTGGGATCGCACTATTAAAAGGAAAGCAGTGTCTTAGTTTTCCCCATATTAACGAGGGACATCATGTTAGATAGTTATAACGTTACTTACATCATGACCACAACCACAGCTGTCACTTTTGTATATATTTCACTTATAGTTTCCAAGCTAGTCTCAACTTTCATGAACTGCTGAAGGCATTAAGGCCCATAGTATATGATAAATAATGAAGGTTACAGAAACGTGTGAATTCAAAATGGCTTCCTTAGGCTGTGGCTAGAATTTAATTTCACCTAAAATTGATTTGGTTTAAGCCATCACGCCAAGAGGATATTACACACTGTCAGATGACAGATCATATCGATACATTAATATAATTTAGTTGAGGTATTGCCCAAGAAGTTTTTGTCTGTTAAAATAATTGTGTTTTACCTAGTATTTAAGCAACAAAAAACAAGAAAGATTTTTTACCTTTGGTTAAGATTGCTGGAACATAAATTTGTGGTAGTAATTAATAGATGTCATTGAATACTTGAAATACAATCCAAGTAAAAGAGGGATTAAATTTATGCTCATAGTTTAAGATTACAGAACAAAACCAATACTGGATTCTACCCAGAGACAGATGTTTGCTCCACATAAGGCACACAGGGTATTTATCGAAATGGAAGATGTCTAAAAAAGGAATCAGGGAGTAGAAAAAAGAAGAGCAAACTAAACCCAAAGTGAGCAGAAGGAAATAACAAATATTTGAGTGGAGATATATGAAATAGAAAAAAAAAATAGATACTAACGAACATGCTATCATCAATTTTAACAAATGTTCCTACCAATGCAAAATGTACATAATAGGGTCATATATGGGAATCCTGTATTTTATGCATGATTATTATATAAATGCACAACTTCTCTAATAAAAAAAGGTATCAGTGACCTTGGAGTGCAGTGATTTCCCTGTCACTGAAGGTGTATAAGCCCTTCAGAGGGACATCACAGAAGGGAATAAAGCATCGAATCAAAAGGTCAAGGATCTTCCAAGTTTCTTCTGGCCTTGTGAGCCTATGATCTTTTGAAAACAAATATGAGTGGCTCAGCCTTCTTCTCTCTCAGTCAGTGGTGTGGAGTTCATGGTGTGCTGTTGTGTAGCCCCTGCTACTAAGGCAGTTCTAGGGATAGTTAACAAGTAAATTCCAAGCACGATAATAAAAGAATACAGGTTTTCAAAAAGCATCCAGAGTTGGATATAATGATAAATGGAACATGGAGTTAGCACAAGACAGAGGAAAAGGACCCTCAACTCGCCACTGCAGGCCCTGCCTCCAACCTACCTTCTTTGACAGTGTTTTCTCCGTGGCTGTTGGAGTGGTCTGGCAGGTCACTGACCAGGGTGTGATGGGAATGAGAGTGCCTGGCACTCAGGCTCTCCATCTCAGTAGCCGCATCAGAACTTCCCCTCCGGGTAAACTTCCCTGAGATGGACAAGAGCAGCACAAGAGGGTTTTAAAGTCTGAAAAATTCTCTGCAGAGATTTTGTCTTTCCAAAGAACAACAGTGAGACTGAAGAGATATTAGGAAGAGCATGAGGCCCTGACAAAATAGCAAGAATTGAACTTGCCTTGGGAATATTCAGGGTCAAGATGATTGATGAAGCTGCCTCTGATAAGGTCAGGCCCAATCTAAGCCAAATGTCAGAAACCATCTGTGTGCCTGCGTTTAGCTGTCAGCTGCTGATTTCATGCTAGCTGTCTTAATATGGCCCCCAGGGGGAAAAAAAAAGTTTCTTTTTCTTTTCCCCAATTTTTCTTTAGATTGACAGTAAAAGTAAACACACACAATCCTTGAAAGTCAAGTTTCCACATCTAAGATATAGGGCCATTGCCTGTCATTAGACAGAATCTTTGTAAATTAATTTAGTTATCTGATTTACTTCGTCTATGAAGACAAAGTATTGGGGAGCCTGCATTTGGGCCCAAATTTCTTGGCTAAATTGTTCAAAAAAGAGCCAGGTTTTCCCTGGTGGTTTTCTAAGCAAGTCACTCCATCTTTGTGCTATTTTGGAAGATCCTTGTTGTTACCTAAAATGGTGGTTTGCCAGCCTCCTTTTTCAATGCTTCGCCTGTCTTCTCCAAGCCCAGAGAAACTTCCAAAGGAGAAGGTGCTACGCGTTGGGGACACATCCAGGTGGTCTTCATGAAGCAGGAATGGCACTCCCATTCTTCGTGGCCTCCTCTTCCCTGTGTGGTGGAATGGAATGGAGCCTTTCCTCTCTCGGTCTTCTTTGCGGCTCTTGAACTACAGTGAGAGATGAAGGGTGAAAGAAAGGTTCTGGTTTGCTTCCCAAGGGGCTCCATGATCTGCAGCAAAGTGCAGGAAATGTTCCAGGGAAATAAGACCCAGACAGTCATTGAATATCATCTGATATATATGGGAGAAATTTCTACAATGTGGAAACTAAGCAAAATGTAATATATTCCTGGGTGCTGCTGTATTGGGTGGTTCTCAAAGTGTGGTCCCTGGACCAGCAGCATCAACACCACCTGGGAACTTGTTAGAAATGCAAAGTCTTGGGTTCCACCACAGACATACTGGAACAGAAATTCAGAGGGTAGGGCTCAGCAATCTGTGTTTTAACAAGTCCTGCAGGTGATTCTGATGTATACTAAAGTTTGAGAGCTGGTGGGCTAGGAATAGGATCCATGAGTCACCACTTGGTCCAGCCAGTCTTTTTCTATTCCATTATCAAGATTGAGATCCATTGTTCCAGTGAGCCAATGTCAAATATGGTCCATTGTTCATAAGGAGGGTAAAAAAGAAACAGATACGGGAATTTTGTACTTGATGCATTTTTCTGTAAACCTACTTCTGTAAACTTCTTTAATAATAGTAAAAAAAAAAGATACAGAAGCATGAACTGGTACAGACCCATTATTCCTACCAGCCAAACAAGTCCAAGAACCAGAGTAACTAATAGTTCAGTTCAGTGCTTGCAACTCTGCTGACTTGCTTAGGAAGGTTTTAAAAGATACCAATGCTAGGGCCTAATCTCAAGAGATTCTGATTTAATTGGTCTGGGGTAAGGTCTAGGCACTTGCAATTTTGAATGGTACCCAAAGATTCTCATGTGCAATCAGTATTGAAAACCTCTTTTTTTCCCCCAAACGGTCAGTTTTTAGACAAACGATGGCCATTTCCTATTATTGAGTTATCTATGAATTAATGAAGGCAGACATAATGACTTAGCAAGAGACTGAGGGCATAGATAAATTAATAGAAGATTTTGTGTTCTTCATCAACATAATTAAACTATTTTGAAAAAGAGAAAACTAAATCACCACATATATTATCCTACACATATTATTTTAAATTTGATTAGCTCCGTATGGTAGATTCAAAAAAAGCATGGACTCTTTAGCTGGAAGACATAGTTTTGAGTCTATGCTCAACCTTTGACACATGACCTAAAGTTTCTAAGGGTCAGTTTCTTAATTGCAAAATTGAGAAAATATCCCATCTGGATATTGTTTGGATTAAATGAGAACCATCTTTTAAAAGTACTGGATAAAATGAGATGAGCCATACAAATGTAAGTTACCATCACTGCTATCACAATCACAATCACCACCACACTACTGAAAGAAGTTATGCACCATCAGGATTGTGGAATCAGTAGCAACTTGTAACATTTACAATAGGAAATGCACCCATACACACTGAGGGACTTGCCCTGGGTTGTGCTGTAAGTCAGTGTTCTAACTGGGAGCTGACTCCTGCTTTCAAGGTCCCTTTCCCACCTTATCCCATACTGCAGCATGATTGGAAGCACCTAATGCCACACTGACTTTTTTTTTAAATGACCAAAATATCAAAGGGAATAAATGACTCTGCTCACCTTCTTAAAAATGTTCATGCCCAGGTCTGAAGAAAGATCTGGGACTGCAGACCTACGCAGATTGGTTAATGAAACCTTGGAAAAGGCCTCTGGGCTGAGAGATTTTTCCTCTTCATTACACTTCATGGTGAGATCCTTAATATAAAATAAAGGCAGAGTTAATGATCAAGGACTTAGGGCTTCACAGTCAAATACTTTTCTTATTGTGATATCACATTTTTATTAGTGACAAGCCTACTGTATTATTGATATCTGCAAAGTACTTAATTACATGGCAGGTATTTCTACATTCAAGTCCTGCTATTGAGGAGATACATTATTTCATATTAATTGAAACTTCTGTTTGGAATGTTCAACAGAAATGAGACCATGCAACTCCAGATTCTGGAGTGCTAAGAAAAGAGGGAGGATATCAGTATCTCTTTTCTCTTTTTATTTAAATGGAATGATTCATAGAGGCAGATCTTCACTTTGTAGAGAATCAGCTAATAAAAAGAGTTTATTACTTTTTCATTCTGACACTGTTCATGTTTACTTTCAGAACATGTAGAAGGTTTTCAGACACAGCCAACTCACACTTAAGTAAACTCAAACAGATGGGATGCACTGCAAAGGAAATTTTTCTGGATAGATTCAATACATGGTATTGATGACAAAGAGGGGAAGAACAAGTGTTCAAGCTGATAAGCTGATATTAGAATAGCCATTTATAAAAAAAAGATTTTCAGGAGATATCATCACATCACTACATATTTAATCTATTCCTCCAATCATCTATAATATCAAGATTATATATATATATATAAAGCAATATTCCTAATAATGATAGCAAGGCATAGAAAAATTTTGAATTATGAAATTAGATTAAATCATGTTCTGTAAAATGCTAGTGTCAGACATTTTATGGTATATCGGTACTGACAGATTTTATGTGAGAACTCTCAATTGACTAGTATTGATTGGCCAGAACACCCAAATTTCCATTATTCTTGATAATGGAGGCTTAATCTAGATTCACATGTCCAAAGGCATTTAGATAGAACTTCTTTGGAATGGTAACACTAAAGAGCAGCAAAAGGTTCCTAGAGTGAAAGATGGAATGGAAAGGATAACAGCAGCAGAGTAACCCATTAATCAAAATAAATAAGAGTAAATAAGAACCAAATGGGCACAGAAGGAAAAAAAGAGAATCTCTCATAGCCAAAGTTGTTGGTTCAAATGACAATGGACTGAAGTTCTCTTACTTGGGTTTTGTGAGTGTTCACTAGTGAGGGAGCTGCCGCCACCATAGAGCTACTCCTGGGTCTGGGAAGGAGAGGAATATCTGGTTCTGGAGGCTTTTCTGGCTTCTCTTCCAACATGTGTCGCAATCTCTGTAGATAATACATCAGGGACCACTGAGTGCCCTCCTCAGACCAATGGGGCTGGAGTAGGCAGCGAAGGACAGCAACGTCAAAGTAGGTGGCATAACGGGACCTTTGGCACGGAGGTATCACAAGAGAGGCCCTATTCCCAATGACAGAATGAAGATGATTACATTGATAACAAGCATTCCAAGGGTCAGTACAACATGGTTTATAGCTCTACTTTACTTATTAATTTCTCATTCATTTATCTCTTTCCTGGCTTACTCTAATATCCCCCTAACTGTTCTCCCTCTTTTCACTTTTCCTACTCTGTAGCACTAGAACACTTCCTGGAAGTAGGGGCATGTGGCAGTTTTGAAGGATGAGAAGGAATTAG
>PVKH010002337.1:0-27480 GCA_004027955.1 Chaetophractus vellerosus
ACTCGGCGCGTCGCCGCGGGGACGGGGGAGACAAGAAGCAGACATAGAAAAACACAGAAGAATGGACACACAGCAAGAGCAAGCAGAAAGGGGGGGGGATATGTAATAAATAATAAATAAATCTTTAAAAAAAAAAAAAAGATTTCATTGTCTTCATTAGCACCTGCATAGATATTAAAACTAAGATAGAGAGAAAACAACAACAACAAAAATACAACTAAAAAAACCTAAGACACTCTGTTATATCACAACTCAAGAATAAATCCTACCCTATTATTAAAACCTCACATTTGTATGGTATGTTTGTTACAATTCATGAAAGAACATGTTTATATTGGTAGTATTAAAAGTAGTCTATTGTTTACAAATGGTTCACTGTGTTGTACAATAATATGGTTTTTTTTACATTTTTATTCTAATAACATACATACAACCTAATAGTTCCCCTTTTAACCACATTCAAATATGTAATTTAGTGCTATTATATTCACAATGTTGTACTATCAAAACCACTGAATTATACTGAGTTTCTATTTAGGTTGTTGAAAATTTTAGCAAAGTTGTATTTCTTGTTCTTGATGTAGTGCAGGTAATATTTGTAGTTTCAGATGAATCTTTTGAATCTCAATTCCAAAGGATGCCTTTTTATGCTGATTACAGCCAGGGAAGAAGAGCCCTTGATCTGTGACCTCATTGGCACAGCTAAATTCAAAGGAAAACTAGGGCTCCAAGGGGTCTCATCTCCTAACTCATTCTTCACCGTCTTTCTTTAAGTATTGAGCTATACAGAGAAGACAATCATTTAGGTGGATGCTCTTTCTTGAAAAGAACCCTTATTAGTCACACAAAAGGCATCTACTCTCTTGGAAATAGAATGAAATTGTATATATTATAATGAGGGTGTTCAGATGACAGTATTTCTTTTAAAACCTAATTATGGAAGGTTAAAAGCAGGATAAAGGCCCTAGAGTTTTTAGTATATGCCTTTAGAAGTTCAGCTTGTAAATCCAATATATTACTCAAACAAAAAAAAAAACCCTCCATTTCTCAGTCTATTTTTGAAATCAGCAGGTATAAAGTAATAATTACAATTAGGAATCAAACTAAAATGAGAAAATGACCTATTTGTGAATTCATCATCCAGCGATGTCTTTAAAATATTTTCAACTTTTAAGCTTTCAAGGTGAAAACTTTGAACTACTTTTGTTCCAACAAATGCCTGAACAATGCATGATTTAACAGAGACCAAGTGTCATTTTTATGCCATTGTTGTATAACTGCAGCCATAGACAACAAGTGGGAAGATAGAAAAGGGAAAGATCCAATGAACTTTAGTTATAGAACCAAATAGCAGCCATATGTAAATTGCCAGCTCACAGATTTCTCAAACATTGCATTTAAAATTATCTACCTGCTTTCAATATACTATTCTTTTTCCCTTAACTTTAATCATTTGACCTTATTTTTTATTTATATTGACACTCACTTCAAATCCCCATGTCAGATATTCTGCATTACCTAAGCTAAATAATAAAAATTTATAATAAAAAGATAATCTGTTTTCAAATGAATTGAAAAGATCTCTTTTGGATATGGAAAAATCATTTGGTTCAGAAGTTTTAAAACTATTTTAAGATGAAGAAATGTATTTTCAAAGTGAAATATGTGTATCATTGGTTTTGGTTGAAGGTGACAGTGGAAATCTGGGGGCTCACCCAGCAGTCCGGCAGTGGGCAGCTTTATTACTAGCTCTAAGGGCAGAATATTCATGAGACCACAGAGGCAGGTTAGGTGATAGAAATATCTTACTCCTTTAGGTGAAAGGTAATTGAAATTTCTAGAAATTAGAAAATCAAGAGCACATTGATCATTTAAAGGGAGAAACTGTTATTCCACCTAGTAGTTGCACTTAGGGATTTGTGATATTTTGCTAGGTGTTCTGTTTTTAACAGAGTGCAGAAATTGCTATTTTTTTCTTTTTTTCCTTAAATGGTTTTGTAATATACTCAATTTTAAAGTTAGCAGCTCATTCAAACAATTTTAAATTAAAGACAACATTAATCAAGTGAAGAAAACAACAGCATAATGCAGCTATCAATTGTCAACCTCTCCTTTGGAGGTTTACTGATGAAGAAATAGGAGATAAGAAGCCTTCATGGGGCATTGCTGTAGCCCAGTGGATAGGATGCCAGTTCACCACATGGGAGGTCCCCAGTTTGGTTTACGGGGGTCTCTCCAGGAGGGCAGACCACATTGAGAAGGGCAAGCTACCATGGGTGGGGCAGACCCACTTTGGGCAGGGCAAAAAAAGCCACCATGGGAGGGGCAAAAAAAGCTGCCACAGGCAGGACAAAGCCACCACAGGCAGTACAAAGTCACCCACAAATGGAGCAGGGCCACCCGTGAATGGAAGCAGACCTGCCCACAAACGGAGCAGAGCCACCTGCGCAGTGACCTGACTCGGCACTTCACAGCAACAAGGGGAGACAGAGCAGACACAGAAGAAGGAAAAAAAAAATGAACACAGCAAGAACAAGCAGAAAGGGGGGGATATGAACAACAACAAAAAAAGAAGCCTTCATGACTTCAGTTAAACAGGCAAGCATATGGTCACTCAGCTTAGGGTCCAAAAGTAGGTTGGATTCTCACTCTTGTATCTTTTATTAATGGTGTTGTTAACTCTTCTCCTTGTGACATTTTTTTCCACTTTGACTACATACTATTTTGCATGTCCATTTGCTCACAAGGTCTGTTTATTAGACTTACCCACTGGGTAAAAAATGTGCACCTCTAGGCTTGACTTCTTTTTGCTGTGCTTCATATTTACATTATCACTATCTGCATTCAACATATCCAGAACTTAATTCAGAATAGCCACATAATATACACTGTTGTACTTATTCTGGGCTGTATCTAACTCCTCAACCTCTCCTCCTCACACATTTATGCACCACAAAATCTTAACTCTACCTTGAGTTAATTTTTGTATAGAGTAGAGTTAAGATTTTGTGGTATCTTACTTGGTGGTGGAGGGGACATCACCATCCCAGACTCCTTGGGATTGGGGGAAGAACTATGGACTAGAATGGACTTGTTGGTGTCTGCTATAGACTTGTGATATATGCAATGGAAGAAATTGCAAAATTATGTGGAGCCAGGGTCACTGGACACTTTGGGAGCAGGGAGAGGGAAGGGCAATTGTAATGCAGAGTTTTTTTGGGACATGGGAATTGTCATGGGGGATGTTGCAATGGAGGATGTAGGCCATTTTGTATCATCATGTATCATGCAGAACTGTGTGGGAGAGAGGGTCGTCTACAGTCTGAACTGTGATCTATGCTTGATGGCAAAGCCCCAAAATGTGTATATCTATCACAGGCATTATGCCACACTGATGAGGGATGTGTATGTGGGGGTTGTGGGAGGTGTGGGGGGGTGGCATATGGGTACTCCTGGAATTTCTGTGTAACATTTATGTAATTATTGTATCCTAAATATATATATAGATAAATAAAAAATAAAAATTAAAGAAATAAAATAAATAAATAAATAAATAAAGGACCAAATATTACAATACTAAGGGGGAAAAAAAAAGAGCAACCCTGGCCAAATTGAGTACCTTGATGGGTATGAGAGGGGGAGATTATTTTTATCTCAGGTTTTTCTACCTCTGGTAAAGGGGAATATATGGAAAGAGTTAATAAAGGCTCTATTGAATTTTAAAAAATTCTTAACTCTACATTTCCTCCCAGTACATTTGTTTTTATCTCATGGTCTTGAAATGTTATCTTTTTCTAGCTTTATCTCACCCAGTATGTCAGAGTCTCGTAGGTCAAAATCTTGCTTATCGTCTTTAAAGCCAGGGCCTAACTCTGTGATTAATATTTTAAGTCACAATTGCTTACTTCTTTTCAGTAGTTTTTTTCATAATGAATTTTCCCCTTTTTCAATTAAAATAAATTGAGATGATTTGGGAACAGATTTTGAAGCCATATCTCATTTTCTGAAATTTAATCTGCATTATTAAGTAATGAAAAACCACTAAAATATCCAGAAATTGTAAGACAATTTGATGCCATTTCCCTAGGGATTGCCTGCCCCATACTTAGGCTCATGATTGCCCATGTGGGTCCATATCCTCCATGCTAACACTTATAAAACCAGCCCCTGACCATAGTTGACTCTGACAATGGTAATTATATTACCAAAGGAGGGTCATGAGATTTCTTCTTTTATGAATATGCATTCATTTCTCTTGTGTAAATAGGAACAGAATGACTGTGTCATATGGGAATTAAATGTTTTACATTTTATGAAATTGACAATTTTCCAATGTTTCTATGCCATCTTGCACTCTCAGCAACAGTGTAATACACTTCCTGTTTCTCCATAAACCCACCAACACTAGCTATGGTCAAACTTTTAAAATTTTGCACGCAAAATGGTGGCATCTCATTGTGAGTAAAATTTGCATTTCCCTAATGACAAATGATGTTGAACATATTTTCATTTGTGTTTGACAAATAATATATTTCTTTAATTTAAACAGGAAACTATATTGGTCAATTAAGATCTAATTCAGAGATTAGTTCTTAGTTCTTACAGTTAATATAACTCATCTTTTAAAATGTACAAACACTACATATTTCTTTTAGAATGTACAATGTCTGTGCAGAAAATTTAAAAACCTTACAAACAATGATGAAGATGCACTGATAGAAATGCATTTACAGCCTTACAGTCAGTGATGCATGAAAGCATATGAAAAAGAAAAATTGCTATGGTGTTTTGCACTCCACTGAGGAACTGGGTGCTTAGCCCCTACACATAGAATAATACTAGCTCTATAAGCCCTGCTCACTTATAAGGCATTCTCATTACAATAATGACATGCAGAGACAGCTACTCATCAGAGCTCCAATACACCTTTTTCTCTCTCAACAAAAGTACATAAAAAATAGACATTAAAATTTACTTTCCATTTATTTTGCCATCATAATACTATTTATGGTTTCTCAGGAGTCTATAATAGAATCTTCAAAAATTGGATTTCAAGTATTTGGGAAAATGGGAAAAGTAATAATAGTTAAATAATAATAGGATGTAAAAATGAAGTTCTTGAAATGGTATATAAATAATTCAACATGCATTATATTTTTTACCCATTTTATATGATGACAAGACAGTTTACTTAAACTTAATATTGATAGGAAAAATATACTAAAAACAAAAAAATTATTTCTATTTTTAAGTGATGTTCATGCATAAGCTTTGAAGGAGGCACTTTCTCATAACTATTAACATTTTGTATGTGCTGCCTTGGTGTCCACCTTACTTTTGTTAAGCTGTTTGCCTCCACACTCCCTTTTGCCCTACTTAACTGTTTATTAGACTACCCAGAGTTAAACTCACATCCATGGCTACCACCCACATCACCCACATGCCTCATCCATAACCAACAGCTGATCCTGAATAATAAACTAACCATCCCCATGGCCTATGGACTCCCAGTCTCTTTCCCTTTATGTGAGCCTTTGCAATAACCTTGACATCTGTGAGGAATCTACTAACCTTCAGCCTTGGATCATAATAAAGTAGAATTGCATAGGTCTCTGTTTTGTGCTCTCCACCTGCTGATGAGCAAAAGAAGCCTATTTTGGTCCCTCTGGTCCCTCAGAATACCCCTCTCTCAATCTAGAACTTGTAAGTAGCAAGCTATATTTTCTCATGCATTATGGTCTCAGTTTTGCATTTTGTTTCATATGACCTCCACCTGGAACCAAATTTAAAAGCCAACTTAACTAATTCAAAACAAAAATAATTTTAAATGAGTTAATAAAGCTTCAAGCATGGTTTATATATTCTTATTGCTATCTTATGCATCTGTATAGTTTTTTTTAAAAAATCTTGTTGGTACTCCAAAGATATGTTAAAGTGAAAAACACAAGAAACAGCTCCCTAATTCAACAACAAATTAGTGTGAAAATACAGTTTGAAGATATGATTCAAAGGCATCAGCTGAAGTTCTGATTACTGCCTAAACAACAAAAAGAATAGAAAATGTACCTTCACAGAAAATCAAAGAGGAAAAATATATCTTAGAAGCAGAGGAAACAATTGATAAAATATGCACAAAAGGTTGACTCCCACAGGAAGAGCATGAAAGGGAGAAACTAATGGATAACACCATTTCCCTAAATCAAGGTGGCTCATCTCCCATGAGTAAAAAGTTCAAGAAAGTTGTTTTGCAGTTGTGTTGACTGAGGGAAAGCTCAAAAAAAAAAAAAGAAAAATCTTCACAGCAGGCAAAATATGATGAAATTAGTTTGCAATCCAGCATTTTCCAAGTGGCCCCTGTGTGCCAACTACCATATTCAGTCCAAGGCAATACCCCAAGAAGTTTGGGGCATTGCCAGGAACATCAGGTCACAGAGAAGTAGGTCAGTCCAGCTCCAAGAGTTCAGGGATCTGGGGTATAGTGCAGGTTTGATTCAGGCTTGCAGCTGCTAAATTTCACAAGCCAAGGAGGACATCTGATGTGTTTTCTCTCTTAAAAAATACTGACTAATTTTTTTTGTTAAACTCATTAATTGAAGTTTCTTTTACTTTTGATGAAATTTATATAAAATTAATTCCTAAGATAATATTTCAGAATAAATAGTTTTAATATAATTCTTAAGAGATATTTCTTTTTCATTTCAATGGATCATCTAGAGTCAAATTCCTGGATATGGGATTTTAATTTCATTGATTGCTCCACTATTACTTAAACAGTCTTTGAAGGTGACATGACCAGGGGAAAATATTGAAATATTAAATAACACTATCTGCTATGAGGTGTGATAAGAAATATGTAAGAAAGTCCTCATATTAACCTCAAATAATGTTAACTTGTGTTTCAGCATCTTGGTATGGATTTAAAAACTGATTTAACTGGTGCCTTAACCCACTCCACACACCTAAGTGTTCCATGGTATAATCCTGGCACAGCTTTCAGTAGAAGACTTTTATGCTCATATCCCTGGTAAGGAGCCTTCTATCTTTCTCCCTTGATGTAAACTTCCTTCTGTAGTCTGGAGTCTGATTCGCTCTACAAAGATTCTAGTAATCTCCCTTCCCTAGAAGCATTTCTTTCATTTATGTTTTGCCACAAAATATGCACAGGTTTTGAATAAAGAAGGCTTTCACAAGTGTATCCCATGCCCTTTTTAGTTTCATTGTAAGAACTTGTGAGAAATCAGTCAGAACTGGGAAAGCCTTCCCATTTCATGGGTTTCCAGTGGAGACAGAGTGTCACAGTTCAATCAAAGCTTCCTGGATCAGGGAAATTCTCTATCATTTGTGAGTCTGTGACTCAGGATCCTTCCATCATGTGGATGTGACATTTTGGCCATGGCTGGATGTCCCCTAAAGTGGCCCTGAGGATGGACTTCAAACCACCCAGTCTTTTTCAGAAGTGAGGTTAACTCTTCAGAGGGAGTGGGTCCTAGTTTTTCTCTGGTAGTCTCAGTCCTAAAATCTTCTTTTCCATCATCTGACATATGTCATGAGGAATTTCATTCTTGGAGCCTTTGCCAGAGGGGAAAGAGAGTAACATCAGCAGAGGCTGGTCTGAAGTGCTGTGTGTGCTGGGGTTCAGGTCTCAGGTTTGCTTAGAGATGTGGAATATGAAGTTTGGATTAGGCATAATGGGGGCAGCAGTCAGACAAATGAACAATTATATCTCTTTTTTTGTCATAATTTATTTTTAATTTGAAAGGGAAATTGTTGCTGAAAAGATTTTAACTTGTTTCTTAATGAAAATTTAGATGTTGGGGGTGGGACTCATTCTACTGAGGCTTTGTCAAGGGTGTAGATTTCTGCACTTGAGCTTATACACTGCAAAACACAATGCTGGGTATCCATGAACTTCAGTGTCCTCAGCTTGCTGCTGTTCCACAGTCATGTCAACCATGGAAAACCATCTTAAAGCTAAATCTTTGAATTTCTACCTACACCTTATCCTACAGCCACTCCGTCTCCACTTCCTCACTACAACACCCTCCCAAAGCACATTCTCTTCCCCTTCCTAAATTCTGGGGAGATTTGGATGTACATATTCATTTGTCTTGGTGTTTGTGTGGATGACAGGTGGAGGGGGATAAACTAATGTCTTCAACCCTCCCTGAAAATATTACTTTGTATTTTTAAAAATTTATTGAAGTATATCACCCATACATAAACATACATAAAAATAAGTGTATACTAATACTTGTGAACTTACAATACAAATATACAAAATATCATACAGGGCCCTCATACCTTACCCTACCACCAATACCTGGCATTGTTGTCAAACATTTTTACCTAATGATGAAATAGAATCCTCAAAATATTACTATGAACCAAAGTATCTTACATTTGGTGTATTTTCCTGCCAAGCCACCCTATTATTATTATTATTACTTGATCACTTACACATGAACAAACATAAACAGTAAGTGTATAGTTAAAGTTGTGAACTTACAAAGCAAACAAGCATAACATCATACAGGGACCCCATACATCAAACCAACAACAACACCTTTCACTGCTGAGACATTTGTTACAAATTATGAAAGAATATCATCAAAGTCTTACTACTAACTGTAGTCCATATCTTACATTTCATGTTTCTCCCCCAACCCTCTCTCTTATTTTTTAAAATATATTTTTAGAATAGAAGTTGTAAACTTACAAAATATCATTCACATGTGCAGAAATTCCATACAACATGCTCTATCAACACAACACACCATGGTGGAATATTTGTTACAGATTATGAGATAATATCATCAGACTATTACCACTAAGCATGGTCCATAGCATACATTGGTACACTATTTCCATAGTCCCCCATTATCAACACAATACATCTGTATTAACCAAAGGGGTGCTGAGGCAAATTACAGGAAATCTGTTGGCTTTTATACAGGGTATTTATTTGGGGTGTAAGCTTACAGTTACAAGGCCCAAAAGAGTCCAACTCAAGGTATCATAAGAGGTACTTTCTCACTCAAAGTCTGTTGCCATGTGTTCATGCAGGATGGCAGGCAATGTATATGAGGGTTCAGCCTTCTTTCCTCTTAAGGCTCTATGGGTCCAACTTCTTCCTATCTCAGCTGTGGGCTGGCATAAGTCTTGTCTCTCTTCCTGGGACTCACTTCTTCCCAGGCTCAGCTGCTCTAGTCTCTTCACAAGGTCAGCTGTAAACTATAAGGTGAATGGCTCAACTCTCCCTGGGGAGCAAATGTCAAAAACAAGTTCTCTCCTCTGCCATGCCATTTTCTGTGTATCTTCTTCTCCTGTGTATGTACTTCCCTATAAGATTCTTTTATCACCTTCCCAAGAGGGCAAGAACTTATCCCTGTCACCCTAATGATATGGTTGAATCAAAGCCCTAATCATAACAAAATTTAACCAAAGTCACCTCTGCTAAATCCAATGCAATCAAAAGGTGTCATGCCCAGAGGAACAGAACAATTTACAAACATAATCAATATCTCTTTTAGGAATAATATCAAACTGCCACAGTATCTTTGACATAGATGTATGAATATTAACAGTATTGCTGTTAACCACAGTCCATAGGTCACTCCAGTCATATTTTACCCATGTTTATCCACATTCCCACCATCCTGCAATAGTGACATTCATCTGCTCTAGCTCACAAAGGACACTCTTGCAGCTGGACCATCAATCACAATTCTAACCCACTTCTGTGTTTTCCTGTGTTATTCAGTCCCAAGATTATTCTGAGGCTTGTGAAAAATCACTTGACCAAAGATGTAAGGCTATTTTTCTGATCCATCAATTTGGTACAATTGGTCTGTTGTTATGGAGAAAGATTATGGTCACCTCTTTCCAGTACAATTCTGGGAACCATCTCAACCTCCCCCCTTTCTTCTCAGTAGAACTCTGGGAACTGTATCCAATTTCTGCAAAAGTTATGCTTGATAAACAAGAATAGAATAGTTAGAAACTGTTCTTACCTGCAGCTAACCTCAAATATCTGCTTCTGTTCATTTGGAGCTTGCTTGGCTAACCTGGTTTCCAGGACAACATAAGTCAAACACAACTGCAAAAACCACCCCACCCCCAACATAGTCCTTTGTCTAAAAGTTGGTTTCAGTTCTTGCAAAAGGAGCATAAAAAAATAGCTAAAACCTTGCTTCAGGGCTCTCACCTATGAAAAGGTGATGAGCCCGGCCGCTTGAATAAATGGTTCTAAAAACCAACTGGGAGCTGAGTTTTATTCTGAATAGTTACTCACATAACACTGTGTGTCTGTTTTTATGCCAGTATCATGCTGTTTTTACCACTGTAGGTAGGCAATATGATTTAAAGTCAAGAAGTGAGAGTCCATCAATTTTGCTTTTCCTTTTTAAGCTGTTTCTGACTATTCAGGACCCCTAACCCTTCCAAATAAACTTGATAACTGTGTTTACTGTTTATTTTTAAAATGCTGATGGAATTTTTATCAGAATTGCATTGAATCTGTATATCAATTTGGGTAGAATTGACATAATGATATTTACTCTTCCAATCCATGAGCATAGAGTGTTCTTCCAATTAGGTCTTTTTAATATTTCTTTTAACAATGTGCTGTAGTTTTCTGAATACAAGTATTTTATAACGTTGCTTAAGTTTTTTCCTAAATAATTGATTCTTTTAGTCACTATTGTAAATGGAATTCTTTACTGACTAATTCTTTGAATTGTGCATTACTAGTGACTTTTGAAGTCTATTTCATCTATGTAAGTATAACTACTCTGGCTTCTTTTTTTTTTTTTTACTCCATGCATGGAATGTATTTTTCCAGCCTTTCACTTTCAGTCTATTCTTATCCTTGGTCTAAAGTGAGTGTCTTTCAGACAGCTTATAGGTGGCTTATATTTCCTTATCCATTCTCCCAGTCTATGTCTCTCGATTGGGGAGTTTAATCCATTAACATTCAATGTTATTACTGTAAAGGCAGTTCTTATTTCACCAAATTTGATCTTTGGGTTTTATATGTCATATTTTATTGTCACCACTTTTTGGAGACTTTTAGTTAATTTTACTGATACAAGGTTCATTTCTAGACTCTCTTCAAAGCCTCTCCCTCCTGTATTTTCTTTTCAGCTGTAGGACACCCTTTAGTATTTCCTGCAAAGGCAGTGTCTTGGTTATAAACTCTCTCAGTTTCTGTTTATCTTTGAATATTCTAAGCTTGCTCTCATTGTTGAAACACAATCTTGCTGGATATAATATTCTTGGCTGGAAGTTTTCTCTTGCAGCATTGTAAATATATCATACCACTGTCTTCTTGCCTCCATGGTTTCTGTAAGAAATCAGCACTTAATCTTATTGGGTATCACTTATATGTTATGCATTACTTTTCTCTTGCTGCTCTCAGAATTCACTTTTTATTTGGAATTTGACATTCTGACTAGTATGTGTCTCAGAGTTGGTCTATTCAGATTTATTCAGATAGGAGTACACTGTGCTTCTTGAACACATATACATATGTTGTTCAACAGGGTTGGGAAATTCTCTACCATTATTTCTTTAACTATTCCTATGACCCTTTTTCCCTTCATTCTCCTTCTGGGATACCTTTGGGCACATATGTTTGCATGTCTCTTGTTGTTTACTCCCCTGTGACTGTGTTCAATTTTTTCCCATTCTTTTCTTCAGTATGTTCACTTTCAGAGGCCATTTCCTCAAGCTCACCAAATCTTTCTTCTGCCTCCTCAACTCTACTGTTGCATGATTCCAGTGTATTTTTAATTTCATTTATTGCACCTTTCATTCCTGTAAGATCTGCTATTTTTCTATGTATGCTTTTAAATTCTTCTTTGTGCTCATCCAATGTCTTCCTAATTCTCTCCACAATCTCTTTAGCCTTCTTTTTTAATTTATCAAGAATTTTTTGAACATATATGATTAGTTGTCTCAACTCCTTTATGGCATCTGAAGGTTTATCTTGTTCCTTTAACTGGGTCATATCTTCCTGTTTCTTAGTATGGATTATATTTTGTTGGTGGTGGTGATGGTGTCTTGGAATCTGTCTTACTAAATGTATTTATTCTGGATGCAGTTTCTCTTTTTCATTTAGGGTTTTCTTGCCCTTTCTCCCTTACTGGCACAGTGATTTTCAGTCCATCCAACTTCCCTTCATGATGGTGGTAGTGTTAAAATGGTGACTACCAGCCTCTTTCTTACATGGACATGTTCAAGCTTTAACTGTTCTTAACATTATACTTTTAGTCCACCAAATTTACTAACTGCAGCTGAGGCTGGTGGCCAGCCATTTCTTCCTCCCCCATTTTTGAGGAATGGAGCTTCCAATTACAGCTATAGAATAGCTCCTGAGGTGGCTTGTGCTGCCATTGGAGGATGGGCACTGGCCTCCATGGCCTAAAGTGCTCTACTTATGAATCTTCTCTGCAGATAGGCAGTCTCCCCATTCCATTTTTTCAAGGATGTTGCAGGATGCACTTCTGGTCTCCCAGAGCCCCAAACAGGTGCTTTAGAGAGCTCTGGGTGATAACTAACTGCCCTGTAACACAAACGGACTCTAGGCGCTCCTTACTCTGCCACCATCTTGCTGGTTGTCTCCCTGAGGATATTTTATCCACTCTTCAACTACACTCTCTTTTCCAGAGTTTAAGGTTTCCAAAGTAAAGGCAAATATATAATGGATTTTTTTAACTTTGTTATATAGGTGTTTACTCGGGCTACATACATAAATGAAAAAAGGAAATTAAGGAAACAAAGATTATCATTTCATATTATATAAAGTCATAATTATTAACAAGTTGATATGACTAAAGACAAGTCTAAAATAAATATACAGTGTATAGACAAGGAAACTCTAACTAATGTATAAAGTAGTTCACAGTTAAATATAGACATATGCATTTTTGTAGCTATGAAACAACATTAAAATAATAACTTCCCAAAGTTAATCTATAAAGATTTTACTATACAAATAAAAAATTAATAGGTTTGTCCATAGTTCAGGGGAAAATTAAGCAATTGATGTTTGACTCATGTTAAAGTAGAATCACAATAAAAAACTGAGGAATATTTATCAGGAGAATGAATAGCCATAAAAGTTTTAGAATATATAGTGAAATATTGACAATTTCTAAACTCATTGGAAATGAACCTGAACACGAATTGTGGTTATATGGTAAATGTAACATTGCATGTAATTGGTAAAATGGAATACTATGTAATTTTTATTGAGTTATTTTTTTTATTTTTAAAGAATCTTTTGATTACATAAATGTTACATCAAAAATATAGGGGATTCCCATATACCCCAACCCCTCCCACACACAGTTTTCCATACTAACTACATCTTTCATTAGTTTGGTACATTTGTTACAATTGATAGACACATATTGAAGCATTGGTACTAACCATGAACTATACTTTTCATTATAGTTGAAACTGCACCACTCAATTTTATAGGTTTTGACAAAATGCGTAATCTCATTTACCCCTCATTGCAATGTCATGTGGGACAATTCCGGTGTCCCCAAACTACCCATGTTACACCTAATAGTTCCTCTCCAATCCCTCAGAACCTCTGTTGGCCATTGCCTTTATATCAATGATACAAGTTCTTCCATTGCTAGAATAATTATAAGTTATCTTAAGTCCATATTTCAATTCCCCCCTTACATTTGTTCATTCCTCAATCTTGAGGATTTTGGGATGGTGATGCCCACTCTGTTTCTGATTAATAGGGGGCTTATATCTCATGGGTAATCTTTCAGTAAAAGGAAATAATGCCTGGTTTCTAACTCATTTATTTAAAATATGGGATCCAAGGGTTAAGAGGGAAAAATGAAACCATAAAAGCAATACAAAAAAACAAATTTAAAAATATTCTTAAATTCAAGAACATACATCACAAATGATACCATAGTATAGAATACTTATGAAAACATTTTTGCACTTAAGAAAATTTAGAAATCTTTGAACAACAAAGAATATTGTGAACAATATAACATTTTAAAAAGAAGTGAAAATTTGCAAAATACCACCTCCAAAAAAATGAATCACTGAATTTAGTGTAACATTGATTCATTAACTGTAGACTGGAGTATTTTTGTTTTGTTGTATTTTTTCTGTTATTTCTAAAATAACTCAACATTTATTGCTGTAAAATTTAGGTTATTTCTACAATTTAAAAAAATCCCACCTCATATATTCAGAAACAGACTTAAAAGTTACAATTATTTCTAAAAAGTTATTTTACATTTCAATTATTGTGAAATTAGTGCTGGAAAAATTTACTCACACAAAATTAAATACTTATGACATAATTTACTGAGGTCCAATAAAAAGTAAACAATATATTTCTATGCATAATATTACAATATCTATAGTATGCAAAGCTTTCTTAGGTATGTAATTCTATGAACTTATAAAGAATTCATTAATTAACACATATACTAAAAACACATTAAGACCAATAAATTAGAAACAATAAATATACTATAGGTCCTATTGTGCTTTCTTTTCTTTTCTTCTTTTAACAAATCAATTTTTGATACATATTAAATAAATTAATCCAAAGTGTACAATCAATGGCATTCAGTATAATGACATAGTCATGTATTCATCACTTCAGTCATTTTAGAGCATTTTCATTATTTTAAAAATAATGATAAAAAAACAAATAAGAATTGAACAAATAAAATACTCATCACGTCTCAATCTTTCTATGCTTCCCTTGCCATACAAAGCTGTTTCTGTCCCTTTACTTTATTTGTATTTATATTTTGTAAAAACAGTCTCAATGATGCAATATCACCCATATTCTAATTTTACATAAGATTTCTCTGTTACATAGTTCCACGTTACACTTTTTAGTTTTCCTTTTAGTAGTATATATTACCTTAATTTACCCCTTCAACCATGTCATATCCATATAATAGCTCAGAGAGTTACAAACACCATGTAACTTTCAAGGTTTCGATTCATCTCCAAAGATCCAAAGATTACAAACAACCTTTCTTTTTAACCTATTCTGCACATATTAACACTCAGCTTTCCCTTCTTTAACCTCATTCTAATTTCTGGTGACATATATTCTAATTATTAACTCCATGAGTTGACACAATAATTTAGTTCATAATAGTGCAATCATACAGTATTTGTCCTTTTGTGTCTGACTGGCTTCACTCAACATAATGTCCTCCATGTTCATGCATGTTGTCATATGTTTCATGACTTCATTTCTTCTTACTGCTGCATAATACACCACAATTTGTTTATTGATTCATCATTTGAAGGACACCTGGCTTGTTTCCAAATTTGGCAATCATGAATAACCCTGCTATGAATATCATTGTGCAGATGTGTGTTACTGTCACTGCTTTAAGTTCTTCTCGGTATATGACTAATAATAGTATTGCTAGGTCACATGGCAAGTATATTTTCACCTTCCTTAGAAAAGGCCAAACAGTCCTTCATAGTGGCTGTATCATTCTACAGTCCTACAAAAACTGAATTTCTATCTCTTCATGTCCTCTGAACACTTTATCATTTTCAGAAGTTTTATAGTGGCCAGTCTAATAGGGGTGAAATAGTATTTCAAATGTTGTTTTGATTTGATTTCTTTAATTGGAAGTAATGTTGAACATTTTTCAAGGTTTTATTTTGCCATTTGTATTTCTTCTTTGCACAATTGTCTTTTCAATCATTTGCTCATTTTTAAATCTTGTAGTTTGTCTTTTTATTGTTGAGTTGCATCATCTTTATATATCATAGATATTAAACCCTTATTAGATAAGTGATTGTCAAATATTTTCTCCCATTGAGTCGACTGACTTTTCACTCTTTTGAGAAAATCCTTTATGGTGCAAAAGTATTTAATTTTGAATAGGTTCCATTTATCATTTTTTTGTTGTTATCGCTCATGCTTTGGGTTTAAGGTTTAAGAAACGACTGTCTACCGCAAGATCATGAAGATGTTTTCTTACATTTCATCTAGCAGTTTTATGGTTGTAGCTTTTATATTTAAATCTTTTATCCAGTTTGAGTTCAGGGGAAGATATTTTTGGGTATTTGGGACCACTTACACTTCCAAATACATTTGATAATTGACTTTTCCATTTCTACAAAAGCAGGTAGTTGGGATTTTTATTGGCATTATATTTAATCTGTAAATCAGTTTGGGTAGAATTGATATCTTAACGGTACATAGTCTTCCAATCCATGAGCACCAAATGTCCTTCCATTTAATTAAGTCTTCTGTGTCTTTTAGCAACTTTTCATAATTTTCTGATTACAGGTCCTTGATATCCTTAGATAAGTTTATTTTTAAATATTTGATTTTTAACTCATTACTATATATGGAATTTTTTTCTGAATTCATCTTCCGATTGCCCTGTAGTGTATAGAAACACTATTGATTTTTGTGTATTAATCTTCTATCTTGCTAATTTGCTGAACTCTTCTATTATTTCTAGTAGCTATGTTGTAGATTTTTCAGGATTTTCTAGATATAGGATGATGTCATTTGGGAATGGTGAAAGTTTTGCTTCTTACTTTCCTATTTGGATGCATTTTATTTCTTTCTCCAATTTAGTTGCTCTAGTTAGAGCTTGTAGCACAATATTGAGTAACAGTGATAACAGTGGATATACTTATCTTATTCCTGATCTCATGGGGAAATCTTTGTCTTTCACATTGAGTAAAATGAAGGCTGCAGATTTTTCATATATGCACTTTACCATATTGAGATAACTTCCTTCTAGTCTTATCTTTTGGTGTGTGTTTACCAAGAAATGGTACTATATATTGTCAAATGCCTTTTCTGCATTGATATAGAGCATCCTGTGATTATTCCTTTTCAATTTATCAATGTGGTTTATTACTCTAATTGATTTTCTTGTATTGGAGCACCCTAGCATAACCGGGATAAACTCCACTTAATCATGGTGGATAATTATTTTAATGTGTTTTTGGATTCTGTTTGCAAGTATTTTGATGAGGGTACTTGCATACATATTAATTACGAGTAGTGGTCTGTAGTTTTATTTTTTCATAGTATCTTTACTATTGATATTATGGTGATGTTGGCTTCATATAATGTATTTGGTAGTGTTCTTTCCTGTTTATTCTTTTTGGAATATTTTGAGCAATATTGATCTTAGATCATCTTTGAATGATTGGTAGAATTAACCTGTGAAGCGATCTTTTCCTGGGTTTTTCATATTTTGGAGGTTTTTGATGACTGTCTCATTCTCTTTACTCATGATTGTTTTATTGAAGTCACCTATTTTTTCTAGAGACAGTGTACATGGTTTGTGTGTTTCAAAGAATTTGACCATCTCATCTACATTGTATATTTTGATGGCATACAGTTGTTCACAGTATCCTCTTATAAGCTCTCTAATTTCTGCAGAGTCAGTGGTAATTTCTCCCCTCTTATATCTGATTTTATTTGTGTGTTCTTTTATTCTTTGTAAGAATAGACAAGAGTTTGTTGAATTTGTTGATCTTCTCAAAGAACTATTTTTTGTTTTGTTGATTCTATGGTTTTATTTTCTCAATTCTATTTTATTTTTTCTGATCTTTAATATTTCTTTCCTTTTGATTGGTTTGGAGTTAGTTTTCTTTACTTTTTCTAATTCTATCAGATGGACAGGTCTTCAATTTTAGCTTTCTTCTTTTTTAATGTAAGCATTGAGGTTTATAAATTTCTCTCAGTATTGGCTTTGTGGAGTCCCATATGTTTTGTTTTTTTTTTCACCATGGCTTTTCTTTTCTTTTCTTTTTTTAAAAAAATTACTTTATTTATTATTATTTTTGTTACATATCCCCCCTTTCTGCTTGTTCTTGCTGTGTTCATTTCTGTGTTCTACCATGTCTGCTCTGTCTCCCCCCATTGTGGTGATGTGCCAAGTCACCTCACTGTGCAGGCGGCTCTGCTCCGTTCTCGGGTGGCTTTTTTGCTTCTGTTCACAGGCTGCTTTTTGCTTCCATTCGTGGGTGGATTGCCCTGCCAGTGGTGGCTTTGCCCTGCTCCTGGTGGCTTTTTGCCCTGCCCATGGTGGCTCTGCCCCACCCATGGTGGCTTGCCGTTCTCAAGGCGGTCTGCCTACCCAGTCTCTGGGAACCGAACCCAGGGCCTCCAATGTGGTGAACCAGTGCCCTATCCACTGGGCTATGGCCAGCCACCGAGTCCCGTATGTTTTGATGTCTTGTGTTCTCAAGACATTTTCTGATTTCCCTTGCAATTTCTGATTTGACCCACTGATTATTTAAAGTGTACTCTTTAATCTCCATGTATTTAAGAATTTTCCCTTTTCCTATCTATTATTGATTCCCAGCTTCATTCCATTAAGATCAGAGAGACTGTTTTGTGTAATTTCAATCTTTTTAAATTTATTGAGTGTTTTCTTGTAACTCAAAATATGGTCTATCCTAGAGAACGATCCATGAGCACTTGGAAAGAATGTATATCCAACTGTTCTGTGGTGCAATGCTCTGGAGATGTATATTAGATCTACTTGATTTATCATCTTTTTCAAGCACTCTATTTTGTTTGATATTGGTATCACAACTCCAGCTCCTTTTTGGCTACTATTTGCATGGAATATCTTTTTCCAATCTTTCACTTTTAACCTGATTTTTTCCTAACATCTGAGGTCAGTCTTTCCTAGACAGTATGTAGAAGGCTAATATTTTTTTCATCCATTCTATCAGTCTGGGTCTTTTGATTGGGTAGTTCAAGCCATCAATATTAAGTGCTATTACTATAAAGACATTACTTAATTCATCCATTTTTTCCTTTGGCTTTCTGTTGACATATCTTACTTTGTCTCCCTTTTTAACCTGTAATTTACCCTTGTTAATAATCATTTATAAACTCTTCTTTAATTCTCTCATTTTTACATGTTTTAGGTTTTTAGGTTGGCTGCAGCTATCCTTTTACCATTTCTTTAATTTTGGTCTTTAAATAACATACTCTATCAGTTTTTATTTGTCTTTGAAGACTTTGAACTGACCCTCATTTTTGAAGGACAGTTTTGCCAGATACAGAATTCTTGGCTGGCAGTTTTTCTCTTTCGGTACCTTAAATACATCATGCCACTTTCTTCTGCCTCCATTGTTTCTGATTATTGGTCAGCACTTAATCTTATTGAGTTTCCCTTGTATGTCATGCTTTCCTTTTCTCTGGCTGCTTTCAGCATCATTTCTTCATCTTTGATATTTGTCATTCTAAATAGTATGTGACTTGGGGTAGATCTATTTGGATTTATTCTCTTTGGGATGCATTGTCCTTCTTGGATATTAATATTTAGCTCTTTCATAAGAGTCCAGAAGTTTTCAGTCATTATTTCCTCAAACATAATTTCTGCCCTTTTTCCATTCTCTTCTTCTTCTGTGACACCTATAACACATGTTTTTATGTTTTGCATTGTCATTCATTTCCCTGAGAACCTGTTCCATTTTTTCCTTTTCTCTTCTTTTTCTGTTCTCCTGTGTTTTCCAATTTGGATGTTCTGTATTTGAAGTCACTAATTCTATCTCCCATCCATTCAAATCTACTCTTATGTGACTCTAACATATTTTTAATCTCATCTATCATGTCTTTCATTCCCATAAGCTTTGTTGATTTTTGCAGTCTTTCAAATATTTCTCTATGCTCACCCATTATTTTCTTAATATTCTTTTCCTCTTTGGTCATATTTTCTTCTGATTCTTTGTATTGACTTAGAAGAATTTGTGGTTATCATTGATTAATTGTTTCAAATCCTGTATCTCTTCAGGATATATTGGTTTGTTCCTTTGGGTGTGTCATCTCTTCCTCTTTCCTAGTATGGCTTGTAATCTTTTGTAGAGGTTTAGGCGTCTGAATATGTTGGTGAATTTCCTCTGATGGCCAATTTCTCTCTCTCTTACCTTGTATTTTTTCACAGCTTTTATTTAATACTTGTTTAACCTATTCTAAGTCTGTAAATTGTTGAGCTTAAATTATCAAAATCAGCACACGGACTCACTAATGAGGAAAAGATTTTATCCCAGGGAATGGGGTAGTCCTTAAAGGGGATTTTATTCTTGCAATTTCCAGACTGGCAAGCAGATTGTGCTTGTTGGTCCACATTTCCACCAAGGTGGAAAAAAATCACTAGACTAATTAAACTGATCTAAGCAAAACCTTGGATTTTGCTGATTTGGAATATAGGCCAATGTTATGAATGGACAAATGTATTCAGCAGGTTCATGAGAGAATTTTTAAAAAAGGCCAGAAGGAGGTACTTAGCAGTTAATTGATTCTGTGATCCTGGTGACACACTTGGTTTCTGATGCAGAAGCTTGCCAAAATACTGCAAAAATTTTAATTACTTTATCCTTTCAGATTCAAACACCTAACAGAGAAAATTCAACTTTATTTACACATGCTTTGCAAGTTGCTCTTATTTCTCAACATGGCAAGAAATCATTTTTTACACACATGTTAGATAATATATTATTAGTTTCAAATCATGGAGAGGTCTATCCAGAGACTTTCTGAGCCTTGCAGACATTTAGTAGTATCAGATTCGAGTACAAATTACTAAAGCAAAACATGGGTCTTGTAAATCATCCATCCTATTACTTTCATTTGAAGTGTTAGGAAGTTGAGGCTTGTACACCCAACACCCTATACCCTACATTGTACTCTTCACCCTACCCTTTACTGTATGATATCAAAATATCACATGTAGTCATTCAACCATTCTCTTGCCCTTGGTATTTGTCTTCCTGGGTTGCCTTTCCTGATCATTTATGACTGATGAGATTCTCTTCATTATTCAAGTGAAATAAATATACTGGTGAAAAGATTTTGAATTCAATACTAACAGAAGCATGTCATCTCCAAAATCATGAAAAAACTGCACAGTCACTGCTCTTTTTCCTCTCATTTGTGTCAATCTTTTTCATAGAATTTGCATTGTAATTGACAAATTACATTTTACTTTGATCTATAAGCTCCCTCCCCCAAATAAAAAGAAAAATATAAATTTCTTGAAATTAAGTATCAATGATACATTCTCTTTGAGAAGACATTGCTGAAGAAGCTTCTCTGTAGCTCTAAAGCAAATGTGACATTTTCATTATGATTTTTTTATGCTAGCATAAGATCAGGCTATAAATGCTACTTTCTATTTGATTCCATTTATATGATATTCCTGCCTTGGCAATGTTATCCAGTCAAAAACAAGTGAATGGTTCCCAGTGGCTAAGTATGGCTAAAGGTTTGAATTCATAGCATCACAGAGGTACTCCTTGGAGGAAGATGTCTTTTTCATGTTCATAGGAATTGGTACAAATGATTTATACTATGTCAAAATCTAAGATTTGTACTCTAAGTTATTATATATATTTTTAAATTTTTATATATATATTTTAATTTTATTTTTACTTTATATTTATATTTTAAATGCATATTTTTATTTTTAAGTGAAAACAATATGAAAACAGTAATATTGATGATTCATGTACATGAAAAAAGAAACTGTTTTCTTTTAAGTTCCTTGCCCTGAAAAGGTTGAGGAGATAGGGATTGGGAATGCCCATAATATTCTTTCTCTTGACCAGAGTATTTAACAGGAGAGATCATTTTAGACTATGTAGTAATTTTTAATACATTTTTATTTACTTAAATGTGTGGTGTTATATGTAACCTTTTAAAACTCATAATATCAAGAGAAGAAAACCAAACCAGGAAAGAATGACATTATTAATTCTTAAGCTTACAATAACACATCCACAATTTAGTAAAAATAAGAGGTTGACCAAATAAAGTAACAATTTCTGAGATATGACACATACTTCAACAGATTTGGGGCAAGGACTTCCAAGATTATGGAAGAATAGAGAGTTGCATCAATCACTTCTGTTCCAGAAAAATACCTAGAAGATAGAGAAAACTTTCTGGAACAGCTTTTCTAAGCTTCAGGAGACCTGGAGAAGACTGGGAAGCAACCTGAAAAGAGAGGGTCAAAGAGAAGAAGAATTTGTGGTCAGGATCTGTAAGAATCCCTGGAAGCTGCTGCTGCTGGTGCCCTATCCCCACTCTCACAGGAGACTGCTTCTGTGCCTCTGGTTCTCAGGAAGTGACTGTGGACAGAAAGGGCTGCAAGGATCCACTTCTCCAGGAAAGGGGAGATGGCAGGACACATTTCACTTATGATACAGCTTATCACAGGTGAATTTGGTCTACTAGAACCCACGGTTTCCACCCATCTAAGCCAGGTGTGTCCATACCATTGTCTTCACTTAGGCACCAACAGAGAACTAAGGATAGCTGGGCTTCATAAGCCCCCTCCTTACTGACTGGGACTGGCTGTCACCACCAATGTATAGGGGAGTGAAATCTCTACTTTTCTGGAAGAGGGAAGATGCACAGAGGGTAGCAAGTGACTTCAAATCAGCAAGTTTGAAATGCAAGGCTTTTCTCCAAATAGGTGCCTGGAAGCAGATCTTTTCTGGTCATTGTATTGGGACTGCATACCCTGTCATGGATGCAGACAACACAAGCTCCCCTATGGTTTGAGTGGAGAGGTTTGCTGAAGAATGCCTTCTGTTGGCCAGCCAGAAATATTCATGTTAGGGAATGTTCCCCAAGGCCCTTTGGAAACTGGAGCATACCCTATTAGTGGGTGCCTGGCCCAAATTTGATCAGATAAACTAAGGCAATTTTAAAGTCCTATGATATGTTGAACAAAGAATCAAAGAAGAGACAACACAAAGCCACACAAAAATAAAGCCATAAGAAAGAGAGAAAAACTGATCCTCAAAGTAAAGGAACCATAATAATAAGATGTTAATATACCAGTAAAAATTAGATACCATAGAAAGAAACTGGGAGATATGGCCCAGTCAAATGAGAAAAGCAAAACACCAAATGAGACATAGGATTTGAGAAACTAATCAAAGATGTTCAAACAAATTTCCTAAATCATTTGAAGGATTTGAAGGAAAATATAGCTAAAGAGATAAAGATTTTAAGAAAACACTGTGTAAGCACAAAGAAGAATTTGGAGATGAATAGAAAAATAAGAGATTATGGATACAAAAGACACAATGGATGGGATAAAAAATACATTAGAGGCATACCACAATAAATTTGAAATGACTGAGGAAAGTATCAATGAACTGAACAGAGTAGTTGAAATTGAAAAGACAGAAGATCAGATAAAGAAAAAAAAAATGGAAAAAACTGAACAGATGCTCAGGGAGTTGAAAGATAGCATGGAGTGCACAAACATGCCATGGGTGTTCCAGAAGGAAAAAAAAAGGAGAAAGGGGAAGAAAGAATATTTAGACAATGACGTATGAAAATTTCCCAACTCTTATGAAAGAACTCAATATGCATATCCAAGAAGTGCAAAGTAACCTAAACAATACACTCAAATAGACATCTACTGAGATAAATATCATTCAGAATGTCCAATGCAAAAGATAAAAACGAATTCTGAAAGCAGCAGTGTAAAGAGATCCATCACACCCAAAGGGCATCAAATAAGAATTAGTGTGATTTCTTATCAGAAACCATGGGGGAGAGAAGGCTGTGTTTGGAGATATTTAAATATTGAGAGAGGAAACTGCAAGCCAAGAATTCTTTATATGGCAAAGCTCTCCTACAATAATGAGCTGAGTTTAAAATATTCGCAGATATACAGAAACTGAGTTAGTAAACACAAAGCTGGCTTTATGGAAATACTAAACAGAGTTATGGAGCCTGAAAGGAAAATACAGGAAGAAGCTTGGGGGAGATTGCAGAAATGAAAAATATCAGAAAGAGTAACCAAATGGTAAGAAGACAGGGAAAATTAGGATATAACATATAAAAGCCAAAGGATAAAATGGTTGATGTAAGTTAATGCCTATACAGTAATAACATTGAATGTTAATGGAACAAATATCCCAATCAAAATACAGGCTGACAGACTGGATAAAAAAAAACAAAACATAAGTAATCTGTATGCTGACTACAAGAAACTCACCTTAAGTAATGGATATAATTAGGCTTAAAGTGAAAGGTTGGAAAAAGATATTATATGCAAGAAGCAACAAAAAATGAATAGGGATGGTTATACTAATATCAAACAAAACAGACTTTATATATAAAAATATTATCAGTGCAAAAAGCTATTATATATAAGTTAAATGGAAAATCTACCAGGAAAAAATAATGATAATAAATATCTATGCACCTAACCAGGCTTTCACAAAAATCTATAAGGCAGACTCTGGAAAAACTGAAGGGAGAAATAGAAACATCTACAACAAGATTTGGAGATGTCAAAATGCCACTCACCATAATAGACAGAACAACTACACAAGGGATGAAATGGAAACAGAATGCTAACCCTCTCTCTAGCCCAAATCATATACTTGTAAAATTGTGCAATGCTCAAGTCAAAGAGGAAATACTGAAATCAGCAAGGGAAAAGTGATCCATCACATACAAGGGAAGCTTGATAAGGGTAAGTGCTGATTTCTCATTTGAAGCCAAGGAAGCAAGAAGGCAGAGGTTTGAAATAGTTAAGGTGATAAAAGAAAAAATTCCAGCCAAGAATTCTCTATCAAACAAAGCTGGCATTCAAAAATTAGGCAGAGTTCAAAATATTCCCACACAAAAAGATATTAAGAGAGTTTGTCAATAAGAAATCTGTACTTCAAGAAATACTAAAGGGAGTTCTACAGGCTGAAAGAAAAAAAAACAGGAGAGAGAGAGTTGGAGGAGAGTGTAAGAATGATTAAAAAGATAAAAAGAGAATGAAAAACAATATATGGCATGCATAAACAAAAGAAAATATGGCTAATATAAGTAAATCCTTGACAATAATAACATGGAATGTTAATTGCTTAAACTCTCCAATCAAGAGACACAGATTGGCAGACTGGATAAGGAAATATGACCCATCTATATGATGTCTACAAGAAACTCACTTTAGACTCAGGGATGGAAGGAGGATGAAAGTGAGTGGTTAGAAAACAATTTTACATGCAAACAATCACCTAAAAAGAGCAGGAGTAGCTATACTAATATCAGACAAAATAGACTTTAAATGCAAATGTATTGTAAGAGACAAGGAAGGCCACCATTTTTTTTAAAAGGTGAAATCTGTAAGAGGAAAGAACATTCATAAACATTTATGCACCTAACTAGGGTGCCTCAAAATGCATGAGGCAAATATTGAATAAACTAAGTGGAGAAATAAATGACTCTACAATTATAGTGGGGGACTTTAATATACCACTATCACCATTAGAACATCTTGACAGATAATCAATAAGGAAACAAATACTTTGAATAATACATCAGAGGTTATGGACAAATATACATATACAGAACATTTTACTGAAATACAGTAAGATATTCATTTCTCTTGAGTGCACATGGATCATTCTCCAGGAAAGACAACATGCTAGGTCACAGAACAACTCTCAATAAATTCAGAAAGATTGAAATTATACAAAGTAATTTCTCTGACCACAATGGAAATCAGTTAGGGGCAGAGAAGCATATTAGGCACAAAGATATAGAACTTAAACACCACACTCTTAGACAATCAATGGGTCAAGAAGGAAATTGCAATTGAAATCAGTAATTATCCTTGAAATGAATGAAAATGACAACACACCATATCAAAACCTATGGGAATCAGCAAAGGTATTACTGAGATGGAAATTCATAACCATAAATGCCTATATTAAAAAAAGAAGAAAAGGCAAAATCAAGGACAAAGTTGTACACCTAGAAGAATTAGAAAAAGGACAGTAAACTAATCGCAATGGTAGTAGAAAGAAGGAAATAACAAAGATTAGAGCAGAGATAAGTGAAATTGAAAATAAGAAAGCACTAGAAAAAGTAAAACAAAAAGCTGGTTCTTTGAGAAGATTAATAAAATTGACAAACCCTCAGCTAGACTAACAAAGAAATAAAGAGAAAAGATGCGAACACATAAAATAAGAAATGATGGTGGACATCACCACTGACCCCACAGAAATAAAGAGCATGATAAGAGAATATATTGAAAAATTGTATGCCAACAAATTGATAATTTAGAGGAAATGGACAAATTCTTAGAAACACATGCTCAGCCTACATTGATGAAATTTAAATTGATGACCTCACCAGACAAATCCCAAGTAAGGACATTGATTTATTAATCACAAAAGCCTCACAAATAATAGGACCAGTTGGCCTCACAGTTGAATTCTACCAAACATTCCAGAACAAACTAACACCAATCCTGCTTAAATTGTTCCAGAAAATTCGAGTGGAGGGAACATTGCCTAATTCATTCTATGATGCCAACATCACCTGAATACCAAAGCCAAACAAAGATGCCACGAGAAAGGAAATCTATAGGCCAATCTTTCTAATGAACCTAGATGCTAAAATCCTCAACAAAATACTTGCTCATCATACTCAACCACACTTCAAACAAATTATACACCATGACTGGGTGTGTCTCATCCCTGGTACACAAGGATATTTCAACATAAGAAAATCAATCAATGAAATACACCACATAAAGAGATCAAAAGACGGGGCCAGCTCGATAGCCCAGTGGATAGGGCGCCGGCATACCACATGGGAGGCCCTGGGTTCGATTTCCGGGGACCTTTCCTAGCGGGCAGACCACCTTGAGAATGGCAAGTCACCATGGGCGGGCCGGAGCTGCTGTGGGCAGGGCAAGAAGCTGCCACAGACATGGCAAGAGCCGCCATGGGGGGGGCAGGTCGCCCACGAATGGAGCACAGCCAGCCACCCATGAACTGAAAGCCGGCCGTGAACAGATGCAGAGACCGCCCACAAGCGGGGAAAGCCGCGCCTGCGCAGTGACCACTCTCGGCGCATCGCCGCAGCGGGGGGAAGGGGAGATATGTAATAAAATAAATAAATCTTTAAAAAAAATAAAAAAAAATAAAGAGATCAAAAGAAAAAATCGTATGATCATCACTATAGATGCAGAAAAAACATTTGAGAAAATACAGCACTCTTTATTGATTAAAAAAACACTTCAAAAATAGGAATGGAAGGTAATACCTTCAATATGATAAAGGGTATATCTGAGAAACCCACAGCTAACTCATATTAAATGGTGAAATTCTAAAAACTTTCTGTCTAAGGTCTGGAACAAGGCAAAGATGCCCACTGTAATTGCTCTTATTTAATATTGTGTTACAATTACTTGCTCAAGCACTTAGGCAAGAAAAAGTAGTAAAAGGCATCCAAAATGGAAAAGAAGAATTAGAAAGTTCACTATTTGCAGAAGACATGATCCTATATATAGAAAGCCTTGAGAAATCTACAACAAACCTTCTAGAGCTTATAAATGAGTGCAGTAAAGTGGCAGTGTGCAAAATTAGTAGCATTTCTGAACACCAATAATGAGCAATCTGAGGGGGAAATCAAGAAAAAAAATCCCATTTACAATAGCAACT
>PVKH010002338.1:0-27471 GCA_004027955.1 Chaetophractus vellerosus
TCAACCAGTGAGCTGCATCTGCATCATTTGTCTGTTTGTTTTTAGGAAGTACCAGGGATTGAACCCAGGACCTTGTATGTGGGAAGCAGGTGCTCAACCACTTGAGCTATACCCACTCGCCGGATATAATTTATTGACTGCTGACTTTGGCAGATGCTGTTCTAAGCACATTAAAAGTAATTTCCCTTGGGGGCCGGCTGTAGCCCAATTGGTAAGGTGCCGGTTTACCACATAGGAGGCCCCGGGTTCAGTTCTCGGAGCCTCCTCGAGCAGGCAGACTGCCTTGAGAAGGCAAGCCACCGCAGACAGGGCAAGCCACCGTGGGCAGGGCAAGCCCCCGTGGGCAGGGCAAGCCCCCGCGGGCAGGGCAAGCCATTGCGAGCAGGCAGGCCGCTGCGCGGTGAGCTGACGCTGCGGGTTGCTGCAGTGGGGGGAGACAAGCAGACACAGAAGAACACAAAAATGAACACAGCAAGAACAAGCAGAAAGGGGGGATATGTAATAAATAAAAAAATAAATCTTTAAAAAAAAGTAATTTCCCACTTTATAATGAAGTAGATGCTATTATCATCCTTAGATAAGGAAACTGAGGCAATGGGAGGATAAGTAATTTTTGTCAAGTCAGACAGGTCATTGCTGCCCTCCTCTTAGACTCTGAGCACTCACCATTCCCATAAATGACAGCTATGTTCTACTGAAAGCACTTGTGACTTCCCACCTACAGACTTTCTCTGGCCACGGGAACATGTTCTGTCCATGCACAGTGGGTGCACTAGAAGTTCCAGGGAACTAATGCTCTTGGAGACAGACCCCAACCAATGAAATTGGTAGATAAATACCCCAGCTTCCTTTCCCCTTCAGGACATTTATGCAGCATAATCTATACAGTCTCTTCAAGGTCCCTATTCGACTGAATCCCAGTTGTCCACAAGATTAACATCCTCTTTAACACATCCTGTATTTGCAGTTTTCCATTTCCTGTGTCACTTCCTGACTGATATTTCCTAGCATTATCTTCCTAATAAAATACTTCTACTCAAAACCCTATCTCAGGGTCTGCAGCTGGAGAATCAAACCAAGACAGTTGGATGAATGGCCAGTGGCCCTAGAAAGAAGAACTGCAAATGGAATTTGGAAATGGATAATTCACTGGCCAGATGGTAACAATGAACTTATTTTTGGTAGTAAGTGAAGTGGTGGAAAGCCCTGGTGTGCTGGAACGTCATACTTCCTCAGACTTTCATCTGTGGGGGATTGGGATGGGATACAGATGTAAAGAGATGCCCTGGCTTATACAATAGCTCTAGCACTTGAAAGATTTGGGGACAATGGTAATTATAAAGATGGGTAGTTTACTGTCTGTTGTTAATTTCAGCAGTAGCTTTGAGGAAAGAAAATAACAGGTTCATCTCAGGGCACAATGAGACAGCCAGGTGTTCTCAATACCAGCATTTAAGAGCGTCTCATCTTGTGTAGGCTGTAGGGCAGAATGTTGAAAACCTATAATTTAATTGTAAGAGTGACAGGGGTGGAGAAATGGCATGGATGCTTCTTACCCAGGCTGATCTAGCTACTGCTATGTCCAAATGCCTGACCTCTTAACTCTATAGACCAATGCTGAGCCCTCAGTATCGCACCATCCTTCAAGGACACAACCTACTGCTTGGTGGAAAGTCGATTATATTGGACCTCTTCCACTTTAAAAGGGGCAGAGACTCATGCTTATTGGGATTGTTACATTATCTGGGGATGGATTTGCCTTCACTGCCCGTGGGGCCTCTGCCAGCATCATTATCCTAGGACTCACAGAATATCTGGTTTACCATCACGGGATTCCACAGAAAATCACCTCAGACTGAAGGACTCAGTTTACAGACCCACAGGGTCCTCTGATCCTACCACAACAACCATCATCTGAAAGCTGCTGGCTTTGTAGACGTTTGGAATGCCTCCTGAAAGCTTAGCTAAAATGCCAACTGGGGATGACCCTTGGCGGGGATGGGATGCTGGTCTTCAGGGTGCAGTATACGTGTCAAATCACTTTATTGTGGTCTGCCTGTGGTAGGTAGAATACCCAGACTGAGGAAACAAAAGGTAAAAGGAGACATGGCCCTCTCACTATCAATCCCAGTGACCTACTTGTGATCCCTATTTCTGAAACTTTTGTGTTTGCTAGACTGAAAGTCCTGGTTCCTGAGGTAAACGGGGGGAGGGGTGGGGGGTGGGGTAAATGCCTATACTAAGGGACACAGTTAGGATTTCACTAAATCTAAAGTGAGGTCTGTCCTGTGATCATTTTAAGCTCTTTAGACAAGTAGTCCAGCAAGCCAAAGAAGAGATACTGGCAGGGATAACTGACTGATTATTATAAGGAAGCAGGCTTTCTTCTACCTAGTGGGAGCAGGAAGAAGTATGTCTGGAACTCAGGAATCTCCTGGGTCCCTCTTGGCATTTCCATAACTGTGAATGGGCAATTGCAGTAGTTATTGCCCAATGAGCACATGGAAATCTGGGCCTCAGACCTCTCAGGGATGAAGGTCTAAGTTGTCCCACTGGGCAAGTAACCAAGACCATCAGGAGGACTGGCTGGGGGTCAAGGGAACCTAGAGTAGGTGGTAGAGGAGTTAGATGATAAATATCAGAATTACAGCTTTAGGATCAATTGGAACGAGAAGGGACTGTGGCTTATCTCACTAGCACACTCATTATTAATCTTATTTTTCTTAGAAATTGTGACCAGACACTTCCTTGAAAAATGGATGATACAATAGAATGGTCTTACTGGGGTGCACAAGTCAATTTGAGACGTGCAAGGAGTGGACTGTAGCAGACGCCACTGGTTGTCAACTCATATCCCTATGGCTTTCACTGGTCTCATACAGGCAAGCAGGTCCCCACTTTTTCCTAAAGACTTCTGTGGCCATAGGAGATTGCTTGGCCAGCAAGGGGACAGGCTAGAAATCCTAGGAACTCATATTCTAGGGAATAGCCTTCAGCCAATGAAGAAGGAGAATTGGTAGATACATACCCAGCTTCCTCACTGGGTGAGATATCTCTTAAGCATGTTATATAACGTTTCCCAGAGGATACGTGTAGAGTAGAATCCTTGATGCCCCTAGATAACTTGCTCCTTAATACACACTGTGTTGTCTGTCTTTCTCCACCACTTCCCCACTCCCTTACTGGTGCTTCGTGGTATTACCTCTAAATTAAACCATTTGCACCCAAATCCTTATCTCAAGGTCCTATCTCAAATATTTTTTTCAAGGTCAGCCCAGACTAAGAGAGTGGCACCAGGGCCTATGTCTGTAACCACAATGTGTAAATTAAGGAATTAATCCATAAATACAAGGAAACCAAAGAGAAGAAAGGGGATCCAAATAGCCTCCATGTCAGTCTCAAAATTAAATTATTTTAACCTTACAAACACTTATGGACAAGTGTTAATTTTTTTATGGAAGAGTGCTTAATTTAGTAGCAACCTCCAGGGGAGGGCTAGTGGACACTCATCTAGATGTTTATTTTTCTGATATGATGTAAATCCATCTATTTAACTATTTTTTTCACATTTGAAAAACTGTGAGTCTCTATCCTCTTTTTTTTTTTCATTTTTAAAACTTTTGAGGAGTTCCTACCTTAAAAAAAAAATAGTAGGCACTTGAAGCAAAATTTTTTATATTCACTAGTTGTTTCTACTGACCAAGTTAACACTGCCCCTGACACAAAGCAAAAGTCTTCTTCCTCCATATCCAAAGTGCAACCAGGATTTTCAAGAATCATGCTCACCCTCAGAGAGAAGAAAAGAGTTTATGAGGAGGGAGGGAAGGACCACGCGCCCCATCTCTGTAAAAGGCCTAGAGGGCCTATGGTACTCTCCCCCTCTCTCCACCCTCTGTCCTCTGTCCACTTCTTTCTGCAGCCTTGCTGTCCAATTTGGAGTCCAAACTAGTGTAAGAAAAAAAAAAGCACTCCGAACAGACGTCTTGGAAAGGAGTTTGCACTTTTCTTTACAGAAGGAGGCAATCATCAATAACTTGCTAGGTCCAGAATCTGTGTCAAATGGCCTGGACTAAAGAGTACTGGCCAGACTGATCTGTGGAGGTAGCCTGGTAGGGTCTGAAAGTACAAAGCTACAATCATAGCCTTTCTCTGGGCCACATCTTAGTTATTCCCATAAACTGCAGTAGTAGTAAAATGTAGAATCAACTCTACAAAGAGGCTGCCTGGGGCCTGCTGTGAGCCACAGCTCCACCACTTACTGGTATTACTTAAATTTCTGGACTTCAGTGCCATCATCTGCAAAAGAGGGATAATAGTTTTATCAGTCAGGATCCCAGCAAAAAAAACAGATGGCATTGAAAAGAGTTTAATAAAAAGTGGACAAGATTCTCCAACAAGGGATGGCCAAGCACCCAGAACATGAAACATCAGGGAAAACCGCCCCAAGGCTCAGGGGGACAGTGGGAGGGAGGGGGACTAGGATGGCAAGTGGCTAGGGCTTTGCCTGCAGGAGAGGCTGCCCGCAACCACTGCCAACTCTCAGTCCCAATGTTACTTTCCCCATTCCCTCATGTTGGTGCCACTTGCTGGTAACGCCCAAGGGCTGCACTCAATTGGAACCCAAAGGACAAGGGAGACAGGCTGATGCCATCCATAAAGCCCAGGCTACTCAGGCACAGAACAGGGTGCAGAAGGACAGAGAATGGATTGGAGTGATGGACAGAGAACATCCATCACAATAATAGTAGCTACCCTATGGGGGTTATTGTGAGGATTAAGTAAGTAATTATATGCAGAGCTCTTAGAACAATGCAACACATAGGAAGCACTATGTAGAAGTCTACTGCTATCATTACAGCCCTCATATTGCTATGTGCCTTTGGCATCTAGGTTGCTGCAGGACTGCTTGAGCCACTCTCTATGTGAGCTTAATCCTTATCTTGCACTTTGGAGAATCTGCCTGCCAAGGCCAAATGTCTGCTCCTTACCCCCTGGCCCTTGTACTTGCATGGTGATTTTGACCTCTCCAACTGCACTCTGCATTATCTCTGAGGCAAGGAGCTTCTGAGTGGTGCCCAGGGAATGAACCTCTGGTATGCCAGACCCATCTGGACAGCCCTTCATTCTCACCCTATAAAGTAAACCTTCTCCAGACACTTAAACAGCACCCCAGACGCAAGCCAAGCATGTCCTGGCGGAGCAGATAGTAAGTCTGCACTTGCTTTTTCTCTCCTTATCAATTTGGGATCTAGGTTCAAGGGTCTCCTGCAGTGAATCCCATTCACTTCCAGAACTGAATTATGCCACTTACCTCCTTCAGTGTTCAAGAATAGAAATTGCTGCCATCTTTTGGACATCTAATTATGGACCAAACAGTATATAAGCTTTACATATTTTGCCTGTTTTCCTCTTCTTTCCCCATAAAAGCCAAGAGAAAAAAATCTGCTACCTTCTACATGATTTCTATACTTTTAGGGATGAAGGTATAAATGTTTGAAAAAGCTTTACATATTTTGAAACATTAAATCCATATAGCACCTCTGCCATGTATTAGTATTCCCATTTTACAGGTGAGGAAACTGAGACTCAGAGATTTCACCTATGAGTAAGTGGCAGAATCAAGATTAGTCTGTCTGATTCCAAAGGTCTTTTCACCACAAATGATGTCAATGGCTCCAGTTTGAGTCTTGTGTTTCTCTTCTAAACTAGCCACAAGTGAGGAAATGGACATTCTGCCCTTGGAAATCTTATCATACTGGCGGGAAGAAAGGATTTGCACAGATGGAACAGTTTGAAAAGGATCCAGAACTGTATCTTGTGGGGTGCTGAACTGAGCACCGAAACTCTACATGCTGGGGGAGCTTAGAAAAAGGGAAGAGAATGAGGGAGAATAACAAGAGAGACTTGATGGGAAGCTGGGTGATGATGGGGTGGTGCTCTCAGAGAGAGGCAAGGATGGTCCATGGAGGGGAAATCAATGGAAAACAGAAGGAAGAGTGGAACAAGCTATACCAGTGGAGGAGACCTGAGGAAATTGAACTAACCAGAGAGTAGCAGATAGTGAGGAGGTTTGATAATGGAAGACTAGGGAAGTCCTTGAAAGCTGTGAAGAGGAAGTCAGACACCACATGGAAGCAAAAGGAACTCGCAATAGTTGTTGGGGAGCAGCGACAAATGAAAGAAGTGTGTTAGGAAGGGTTAGACTGCAGGAGGCGCTGAGGGGAGGGGAGGGAAGGGGGAGGCTACTAAAACACGCTAAGGCCAAATAACATGGGCTACCCTTCAAAGGAGGAACTGGCCAGACTCCATGAGTAAATAGAGCGGATGAGACAGGATGACTCCTCATTTTTCCATTATGCTCAATAAATGGGGAAAGAGGACAGATAGGGAGAAGAGTCATCTATAAATCAAGATGATTTTAAAAACTTGAATTGAGGCTTCCGCGAAAGGAAAAGAAAACTGTCCCTTCTGTTCATAGAAGCAAAATTTTTATCTTTTTTTTGGCCGGAGGTGGAGCGTCTATGTATTACAAAAAGCTAGTTCCGGAAAGTTCCACCATTCCCGTAGGTTAGAGAAGGCTTTGAATAAATATCTACCGACTTCGGGTCACCTTTGTGTGTCCTGCGCTGTGTGTGATTTCAGTCAACGGTCTCAGGGATTTGGGAATGGTGGGAAGGATGTTTCCCCTACCTCCCCTGAGTGGAGGAGCTGTGTCAGGTTTTTCATGCTGGTATGAAGGAAAAATCTAAACAAGTCCAATTAGCAGTCTTTGTTAAATCTCTAGGAATTCAAAATACATTCTTATTAATCAACTAGTCCAAACTATTTACTCATTGAACAAAACCTGATCTCATTTGACCCTGAAGTTTTCATCCTTAGGGCTTCCTTAAAACACATGCTTTCATTTTCATTAAGATGTCTAAGGAATTGTTTCTGAAAAACTGCACCAGTAAATTGTGAACTTTATGGCATTTCCATTAAAATCTTGTATTTCCTTGACATCTTGCCCTTTTGGCAAAAATTAGGTGTGTCCCTGCCAAATAAAACAAAACAAAACAAACTATAAATAAATAAACAAATAAAAACCTTTGCTTCTCTAATCAGAGGAGCAGTTTTCATTTCCTTTTGGGGAAGCTGCAATTCATGTTGCTAAATGCATTTGAGTCAGAGATGGCTCTTCTCCCTATTGTCTCTCCCTTTTTCATTAATTGAGCACCAGAGAAAAGCTAGATTTATTTGTTCTTACAAGCCTCTTAAATATTTCTTTTTATTTCATCTAAATTAAGGGAAACTGTCATGCTGCCTTGAAAAGAGACAACATACTTCAGTGTAAAGTTTGCCTCATGTTGTGTGATGTTTCTTCCAAAGAATGTTCATGCATGTGTGTGTGTGTGTGTGTGTGTGTGTGTGTGTGTGTGTGTTATGTTTGGGAGCAGGCCAGGGGAGTGGGAGTGGGCAAGGAGGAAGCAGAGGGGAGAGGTTTACTCAGAGCTGGATGACAATGGCTATGTGGGATCAGTCCTTGAAAAGATAACAAGTGCTCACTTTAAAATGATTCCTCCCATCTAGCTTCTACTGAGCTTTTGAAGAGGCTTTGTAAGACCAAGCATAAAATGACATTTCCTGTTTAGCTGTCAGGAATACAGTGTCTAAAGATGTGAATCATATCCCCTGTTTGTACATTCCATTTCACAAACAGTAACATGTACTTGCAAGCTGGGGCTGGGGCAGTGGGGAGTTACTGGCTTGAGCACCCTTGCCCATCTGGGCTGAGGCAGAACTCAGCACCAAGACTTGAGAAGATTAGGTATCTGGTTGGATTGGTTGTGCAGATAGCCTAGTCAAGAAATTCAGCTTCATGGTAAAAGGGGAAATAATAGAGAAGGCTGTGGGATTTTCTCCACTCACAAGGGTATTTAAAGCCACCTAACTCATTTGAGCAGAGGAGCATGGCTACTGCTCCACAACCTTGTGTTTCTCTCAGAATCAGCTACCCATACTCCCCCTTACTCCTTTTCAACCAGATGCAGACATTCTCCTTTCTTACCTTGTGTGATGGTGGAGGAACTTCCTGGTCCAGCAAGAAGTGAGTAAAGAGCTCCTAACTAGGCTGAAAACTTATCTCAGTTTCTCATCTACTTTATGGTTCCTTTGTTTCTAGAACCTTGCACCATTTCTATCCAGATTTCTGATGCATTGTCTCCCAGTGGCAAGTAGCTATTGTGCACATCTTTACCCCTACCTTGTAGGTTTGGATTCCTGACCCATGACTTTTCCAGAATATCTAGGAGAGTGTGCTCTTCTACTACTTCCTACCTGTTTCTTGTTTCTACCCTTCTTCCCTTCTTTCCTTCATTTCTTCCTTCCATATATATTTATTGAGCATTTAGTATGTGCCAGCTGAGAACAAGTGCTTGGGAGTCCATAGCTTTAGCAGAGAGATGAATAAAGAAAAGTAATCACAATAAAGTAAAACAAGTGTTATGTAGGGAATAATGAAAGAATTTAAGAAACTGAAAGTTCTGTAGGACTAGAGTGTCTGAGTGATACAGAGAAAGGGAGAGATGATTCTAGACAGGAAGGCAGGTACAGATTTTATAAGTCCTATTATAGAGGATGGACTTTATCTGGAAGACAACCAGAAATTCTGAGAAGATTAATGGTTAATATCTATTGAACACATCCTATTTAATTTTCATGTGTTACTATCCTCACATTACCTTTAGGAGCTACATATTAGTTGTTATTCTTATTTTACAGATGGGGAAACTGAGACTTAGAAAACAGCCAGTTAGGGTCCAACCAGTACAACAGAACTACTCTAAGTATTTAAAATGAAAGAAATTTAATCCAGGGAATTGTTTATGCAGGTGATGGAAGTGCTGAGTACCTAGACAAGGATGGGGAGGCAACTGAGAGATCAGCAAGAAACTTCTTTACCCACAGACTGGAAGGCAAAAGACAGGACATCATGCTATTGAAGCCCAGGAACCAGTCACCTGGTCGAAGCTGTAATCACAGGAGGCACCACTGAAAGCAGAGAAGGAAGGCTATATCAGGAAGTCCCCACCTTTTGCCATCCGATATTCACCAGCGTCTTTGTTGGCTGAGTTCACTTGGAAGACAGAGGGCCTGGGGAGTGCAGTTCCTTGTGATACAGAGAAAAGAAGAGAAGGACATCCTGTCAGTCTGGATGCCAAGAGGAATCACATGGTATACGCAGAATAAGATAATGAAAGAAGTGCTTATTTACAAAGGGTCTAATTGCAAAAGTTTATGGGAAGACTAGGGAACCACAAGGAAGAATGCAAAGGATACTGGGGCTAGTTGGAAAAGAAAAGAGCTGTTATCACACCTAGACCCAAAGCTACAAAAGAAGGAGAGGTTACTGGCACCGGAAGGAAAGGGAGTGTTCTAGAGCAGGTCACTGGAAAGGGGTAGTGATCTTTTGTCCAGGGACACATTCAGCCTGATGTGACCTAACAGGGAGGGAGTCTGGAGAACACATACCTAGACCTCCTTCTCTACCCTTCCTCTCATGAGCCAGGGCTCCACATTGGCCAAACACAAAGGGAATCCTGAAGGCTCAGGAATCCCATCAATGTAGTAAGACATAACATTTCCATTAGAGACAAGAAACCAAGGCTTGGAGAATTTAGGTGACTTTTCCAAGGTCATCTAATTTCTGGAGCTGGAAAATGAATCTAGATCCATCTGGCCCCAAACCCATATTTATTAACACTATCCTAGCTTCTTTGTCTATAGGCTAATTCCTTGCTTTAATGTTCAAATATGATATTTTAACTATTTGTTCCCCTCTCATTACATAGCCAAATTTCCATAGGCTCTCAGAATCTTCTATGCCTCATAACTACTGCCTGTTATCTGGGTCCTGCTCCCCAGCATTACCTTGGCTCTCCCTGTCTTAGTAACAGAACTTGTATTCACTCTCTCTCATCACTAGTAGTACTAATATTTTCTGTGAAATCAGAGCAGTTCTTGTTGGAACCAAGGGTTTGACATACATAAGACATGGGGTTTCCAACCAAATGCCATAATAGAAAAGTGTTTTCCTGCCAGGTGCTGGGTGTATACTGGCAAAAACCAATGAGTAGAATAATTATCCTTAAGAAAGAATTCCAAAAATGAAAAACTCTATATTTGAAGGTGTTTGCTATTTATTCTTTATAATAGTGAACTCTCAAAAGCAATGCAACAGATATATGTCCAACCACAGATAAATTGTTAATTTTGGGGCAGTCATAAAATACTGTGTGGATTGAGCTTTATACTTCCTCTTGCCCATTTCTGCATTCTAATAGAGGTCTGGGATATATTTCTGGACTCAGCTGTTAGGGGGTACATTTTTATTGGAGGAAACTGAGTTAAAAAGTCTTGCTCATGGGGAGCAGATGTAGCTCAGTTGTTTGCCTGCTTCGTAAGTACGAGGTCCTGGGTTCAATCCCTGGGTACCTCCTAATAAAACAAACAAACAAACAAACAAACAAACAAAAACTCTTGCTCATGCTGTGCCCTAGGAAGGTGAGAAAATAGATGGGCCTCGAGCTTCTGCCCACTTGGGTGGACTCCTTGTCCTGGGAAGACCTAGAAGGACCAGGATACAGCCCATGGGAAGGAGGAAGTGGGTTGGGAAAACTCTGCTGCAGGCATAAGGGCAAGGTCTTGGCTTTGGGATGCCTTTAGGTGCTCCTTTCCACCACAATATTGGTGAGACCTTTAGAGCCAAGAAAAAGGGCATAACCTAGGAGAAAGTGGTCAACTCTTGGTTGTCTTTTAGTATAGGCTTAGACTAGAGGGATCAGAAGAGACCTGTGACTCATACATGTCTGGCTCAGGTCACCTTAGATAGGGATTTAAGGTCAAAGCCATAGCCTATCTCAATATTTCCCTAGAGCAAACTGTGACTCATTTGGGGTCTCTGGGACCCTTTCAGGAGATTTACAAAGTAAAAAAAAATCCATTTCAATAACCATACTATGCTGTTACTTACATTTTTGGCTGTGTGGTACAACATTAATAGTGGGTGAAACTACTGGTGCCGTAAGATGAACTAAGGCAGTGGCTTTATGCTTTGACAGTTTGGTATTAAAACAGTATTATTTTAAACCACTGCATACTCAAAATTTAAAAATAAAGAGCCAGTTTCACCTAAGAACACCTTTAAATATTCTATGTGATGAAATGGCAAATATGGATAAGGCATTCTATTGCATACTTAAGTACAATTGTTGTCTCAAGGAAGACTTGCACAATTGGTTGAGATTCAAGCTGAACTAATCGCATTTTTTCATGAAAGACTGTTTTTACTTCATAGAATGACTGAGAACTGTGGCTATGCAGACCTGGGTATTTGGCAGACATTTTCTCATAAATAAACAAGATGAATCTGTCATTTCAAGGAATACAATGGATAGTATGTGTTGTCAATGATAAAATTTAAACTTTACAACAACAAAAAATAGAATTTTGGCAAACTTATGAGCTTCCCAATAATTGAAGATTTGTCTGATGAACTTGGTAGTGATATGAAAAAATGTGATTTTTTTGATAGTTTATAATGAAATATGTCAACATTAAGAAGCTCTATATAACACAGTGAACCAATATTTTTGAAATGACCAGTGCTTGATATTTCAAAATTATGCAGGGGTGAAAGATCCATTCAAAGTACAAGATTGACCAATAGTTTTTAATGTAACAGAGTATTAAATTTCATTGATATGGTTTCAGATTCCACATTGCAGCTACTCTTTAATAAACATCCTCTTGTCAAATTTTGGACAATATCAAAGAAGAATCCCACAATTATCTGAAAAAGCTATTCAAATACTCCTCCTTTTTCCAAATACATATCTGTGTGAGGCTGGATTTTCTTCATATGCTTCAACCAAAACATCTTATTACAACAAAATGAATGCAGAAGTGGATTCGAGAATCCAGGTGTCTTTTGTTAAGCCAGGCTTTAAAGAGATTGGTGAAAATGTAAAACAAGGCCACTCTTCTCACAACATATTCCTTTGTTCTGGAAAGTATAGCTGTTTTTTCATTAAAGTATGTTTTTTATGATAATACATAATGGAATTATTATTTTAGTGAATGAATAAATAAATTTTTAATGATGTCACTGTTTTAATTTCTAGTCCTGTAAAGATCAGGAGGTATAACCCACATGTATTTCTTTCCTTGGGCTGCTGTAACAAATTACCACAAACTTGGTGGCTTTAAGCAACAGAAATTTATTCTCTCACCATTCTGGAGGCTAGAACTCAAAGTGTTGGTGGGCCAGGCTCCCTCTGAAGACTATGGGAAGACTCCTTCCTTGCCTCTTCCTAGCTCCTGGCAGTGGCCAGCAACCCTTGGTGCTCCGTAGACTGGAGCTGCATAACTCCAGTCTCTGCCTGCGTCTTGACGTGCCTTTTTCCCTGTGTGTCTCTTCTTCTCTTGTAAGGACACCAGACATGTTGGATTAAGGGTCCACCCTATTCCAGTGTGACTTCATCTTAACTAACTACATCTGCCATGACCTTATTATCAAATAAGATCACATTCTAAGGTTCCTGGGTTAGGACTTCAACATATATTTTGGGCAGACACAATTCAACAGAGTGCCACACAAACGATGGCTCTTTAGGGTCCTCAATTTTTAGGCGTGTGAAGGGGTCATGGGACTATAAAGTTTGAGAAACACTGCTCTAGAACACTTGGTGAAGATGGCATGGGGGTGGCTGGTTGGTTGATGTTTCAGGGATTCTGTCCTGTCTTCTCTCACCTCTTCAATATAATACAGGCATTAATAACTAGATTTATGGTGATATAAAACACATTCCTATATAAAAATTATTTTAAAAAAACAATGCAAAGTTGTGTGTGGAATATGACTATAACAGCATGACAATGTGTATACATGTGGGCAAGGACTGGAAGAGAGCTTTGAAAAATGAGAAGTGTAATGTTAGGATGGTGAGATTATGATTGATGGATTTGCTTTGATGTGTTTATAACAATATTTTGACAATTTAAAAAGTCAAATTAAAAACACTCTTACACACAACAATAACAGTTTTCTAAGAGATTCAAAAGTAAGAAGTCTCTAGATTTTCCCACAGTGAGTTTGTAGAGTCAAATTCTCTGTTAATTTGATGAGGCTAGGAAAGTCCCGAAGCTGTTTTGCAAGAAGGAAAATTTCAACTCTTGGGCTGTGTCTAACAGGATGGCTCTGGGGATTGTGTTTCTCTTCCAAGTCTCCTGAAAGAGATAGACTAATTGCACAATGTTTCCTTGGGACTAGGTATTGAGCTAAGTCTGACCACTGGGCAGGAAGCAGTTAGCTCCAGGCTCCGTTTACTGGGAAGAGAGCAGGACCACTTCCACAAATTAGGATGAGCAAAATTACATAAAGCTGTCCATGAGTTGAAATTTCCAGAGGCTACAGGGTTCTGTACACACAGAGAAAAAAAACAGGAAGAGCAGATAATACCACAGGCCAGTAGGCAAATGGCTGGCTGCCCACTGGCAGTAATAGACCCTGGGGACATGGTGCTGAGGTAGCAAACACTTTCCTAAGCTGGTAGGAAAACGTCATCCACAGGAGTGTCAACCTCCAGCTTAGGTCTCCCTTAGGAGAAGAGGTTGCCTATGTTGTGTGCTTATAAAAATTACATTTTCCTTTAATTCAACTCATTCATTCATTCATTTATTATTCAATAGTGCTTACTATGAGTTAGTTACTTTTTTCAGGTCTAGAGACTGAGCAATGAACAAAACAGACAATATTCCTTTCCTCATAGAGTTTATATTCTAGGGGAGGGGGGGAAATAACTAAAATAAATAAGCAAAATGTATGGTCTATTGGATGCTGGTAGGTGCCATGGAGAAAGATAAAGAAGGAATGGGAAAGTAAGGACGTGAGAGTGGAGATTGCAATTTTAAGTAGGATTATTAGAGAATCCTCACTAAGAAGGTAAAATTTGAACAAAGACCTATTCCATGCTATTGGAGAAAAGAATTTAGAAAATAATACAGGTATAGATACAAGAAAAAATGCAATAGAGAGTGCTCATTCTCCCATTTCCAGAGATAACCAGCTAGTATTTTGTTGGTATCCTTTTAGACTGTTTTCTATGCATATAAGAATATGCAACCTTCTTCGAAAGGTAGGTCTGTACTTTACCTGCATGGGGGTCTGCTTTGCTCACCTAGCAGTGTGGCCTGAGTGGCTTTCCAGGTTAGTAACTAGATCTGCACCACCACTTGCAATGGCCATAGAAGATGGGAAGGAAAGTTTGGGTTCATATCCCAGTTATGCCACTGAATTGAGATCCCTGTCCCAATTTCTTCATCAACAATATCAGGATAATAGGCAAGAACTCAGAATTGTTTGAGAGAGAATTAAATTATTTAATGCTTATGAAGCACTTAGAAGAATACAGGACACATGGTAAATGCCTGATAGAAGTTAGTTAACACAACCAGTGCCGTTCCAGGGTATGGCTGCATCACCTAGAGGATGGCTTGAGGTGCAAAAAAGTCAGAGAGCAAGGATGGGGCAGGTTGGGGTGGAATCTTTGGCCCTGGTAAAGAGTTTGGATTTTATTCTGGATGCTATGGGAAACCATTGAAGGGCTTTAAGTAGGGAGATTTATTCTGCTGCATGGAGAATGAATTGTAATGAGGCAAGGAGGAGTACAGGGACACTATGGGGCTGTTTCAAGCTTGGACAAGAGATGTAGGTGTCTTGAACTGCAAGACAAGTGGCAAGATGAAGCAAGAAGTAGCAAGGTGGTTAGAAGTGATTGGATTTGGGATACATTTTGAAATAGAGCTGACAGTTTTTAACTAAGGGGCACTGAGAGAAAGAGAAAACAAATCATCCTGGGCATGGGGACGGACAGTGGCACCTTGTTTGGATGGGGAAGGCCGAGAATTCACATTTGGGGGCTGTGGATCAATAGCTCTCTTTCAGCCATATTGATGATAGATTACCAAGTCTCAAGACCAGACTATGGCAATAAGATTTCCCTGCTTTATTGCCCCTCTCTTTCAGCTCACCTGAACTTTTTGTTAATTCACTCATGTAGCTTCTACTTATTCTTCCAGAATCCTCCCGCCTGGCTCATCTTTCAAGGCCAAACCCAAGTACCAACCTCCTTCACAAAGGCTTCTCAACTGCCCCACCCCTCAGTAAGCTCTCCCCCTTCTGAATTTCGATGGAAATTATGTGTGTCACTAATATGGCATTTAGTATGATATTTACTGTTTCTGTTCAAGTTTGTTTACTTTCTTCCAGTCTTCCGTGAACCCCTTCTGACAGAACTCTAGAGATGGGGACTGCATTGGGCAATTGACAGTTCTGTTTGGGGAGCTTGATGAGGGAGGGTGGGACCAGAAAGGGGCTCTTAGGGGAGATGAAAGACAAGGAGGAAAACTCCACCCAATTCCCAGGTGCCCAGGGCTGGCTCCGCAAAGCATCTGATTCATGCTAAATGCCACCAGGAGCACTGGGCTCATATCCCAGGGACTAATATTGTCTGGGCTTTTTATTTCTGAAGAATACTTTTGGGCCATTTTCTCTTGTGCATGAACTGTCCTGAGTAGGAGACGGCCGAGTGGCTGGCCCTTTGGATAATTGGCTACCTGTCTTTGCTTTCCCATTTGTTTCGTTCTGTCATCAGCCAGGTCCAAGGTGGATAGAAGCAAACAGCTCCCTGAGGAACTCAATCTAGGCAAAGCCTCCGGACTTAAAAAGGCCTCAGCTGCTGTCTGCAGTCAGTTCTGGTGGTCGGGCCCTGCCCTTTGGTAAATCACTATAGTTTCTCCTCCGGGGCTTACCAAAAAACTCTTCCTCTTCGGCTGCTCCAGGGCCTGAAATTATTTTATTAGTCCCTTCCTCAGGTCAAACTAAGTACTATGCGTGCCGTCATTAGAGGTGATCGACATCTTGGCTCAAATCAATTCACCTTACTAGCCAGCTAGGCACAGAGCAAGGTCTCGGAAGACCTCCTCCTCTGTCTCTTCCTCTCTTCTTCCTACCTCCCTCCTCGTCCCCTCTTTAAATGTTTGATTATAGGTACATCTTGGCGGTGGGGAGGTGGTGCTGTAGAGATGTGGATCTGGTGCCAGGGCCCTCTGGAAATCCAGGCTCAGGGAGACAGCTGAGAAGGAGGTGCTAGGGCAGCCTGGAGCAGCACGAAGGCAGAGCCCTGACTTCCACAACAGCCTCTCTGGTGAGCTGGGTAATGGCCCCCAAAGTTACCCACGTCCTAGTCCCTGTGAATGCTACCTTAGGTGGCCAACGGGTCTTTGCAGGTGTGATTAGTTTAAGAATCTTGAGCTAGAGCACTTTTCTTGGGTTATCCTAAACGTCATCACAAATTCCTTATAAGAGAGAAGCAGCAGGAGATTTGGCTAAAGAGAAGGTAATCTGACCAGGGAGGCAGGGATAGGATGGGGTCAGCCATAAGCCAAGGAAAGCCAGTGGTCATCAGGAGCGGGAAGAGGCAAGGAATGGATTCTCCCCTGGAGCCTGCAGACACTTTGATTTTCACCCATAGGAATCAGATCGGACTCCTGTCCTTCAGAATTGTAAGAGAATAAATTAGCATTGTTTTAAGCCACCGAGTTTGTGGTCATTTGTTACAGCAACCATAGGAAAATAATTCAGCTCCATGGCCAACCCTAATTCTGGGTCCTCTATGAAGGCTTCTGTTACCTAAGAGTCCAAAAAGCATTTAATAGGTGGCCTGATGAGGCTTGGATTCAGTTGGACTCCCCAAGCAAAGGAAGGACTTTTTTAAAAAAATATATTTTTAAATTTTTAAAAAAGATACTTAGATTACACAAATGTTACACAAAAAATATAGGGATTCCCATATGCCCCACTCCCCACACCTCCCACACCCTTCCACATAAACATCCTTCATTAGTGTGGCACATTCTTTGCAATTGATAAACGCATCCTGGGGCTTTGCCACTGAGCATGGACCATAGTTCATATTGTAGTCTACAGTCTCTCCCACACAGTTCTGCATGTTATATGATGATATAAAATGGCCTATATCTGTCATTGCAATGTCATTCAGGATGATTCCCAAGTTCTGAAAAAGCCCCCGCTTTATACTGGTCTTTCCCCTGACCCCCGCTCCCAGAGCCTCCAGTGGCCACTGCCTCCATATCAATGCTATGATTTCTTCTATTGCTAGAATCACAACAAGTCTATTGTAGAATACCAGTAAGTCCACTCTAGTCCATAGTTCATTCCCCAATCCTGAGGGTTCTGGGATGGTGATGTCCACTCCACCTCTAATTGAAAGGGCTCTTCGATCCCATATAGCTGATGGATGGGACTCTCTTGCTTGCAGTTGTAGGCTATTTTGTTTTCTTGCTATGGTGGTTGTCAATCCTCACCTCCTTGTTAGTTGTTCTGGGTGAGTCCAGTGAACTGGAGAGTAGGTGTTTCAGGTCTGCTGAGGCTCAGAGCCCAGCTGGCACATGGACAGCCCAAAGATTCAGGTCTCTTGGACATACACCTACCAACTCCAGCACCAGGTATAGGTTCAAATAGAAGGGACAGATGAACCATAAGTAGGGAAGCCACAACTGAGTCAAGGAAGGACTTTTGCTCCATGACAGATTTTTCTCCCAGGGGAGGCTCAGCAGGTTAAAAACTGAAACTGGGGGCTTAGGCTGGAGGCTGATTTCTCCCAGGAGGGCTTTGGTTTGCAGTTTAACCTCTCAGGTGGCCCTTTTTTTTTCACCATGAGCTCCATCCTTGTAGTCCAAAAACAAAGGAAGAACCTCTTAGAAAACAGATTAGATGGCCAGGACCAGCTACATAATTTGCAGGGCCCAGTGCAAAATGAAAATACAGAGCCATTGTTCAAAAATTACAAATTCAAGATGGTGACAGCAGAGCATTAACCAGTCATGGGGTCCTTTGGAACTGCTTGGTTCAACGCCTAAGGAGAGGCCTCCTGCTCTACCGTCTAGGTGGATTTCTACCTCTAAGATCATTTTTCTTTCTGAAATAAATGCAACTTTTTAGAAAAGGCTTTTCTTTTTAGAGTCTTTTTGCTTTCAAGGGAGTGGCAACTGCTATCAAAGTTGCCAGGCCAAGAAGAGAGCCTACTTGAAGAGTGAGAGGAAACACTTTCAGGATCCTGCTGAAAATGCCACTGTTTACAAAGCAAACAAGGATGGCTATAAAGGAGGTTTATGGGCTCATTAAAAGTCCCCAACCACAAATATCAGCTGCGTGACTGTGAGTGTCATTTTAGAGAAACTCTGTAGTGCACGACCATAAGCCTGCTCTCCTGCATCTCCACGGTGGCACTGTGGCATCAGGCAGGGTGGGGGGTGCTTCTCTGAGTGGGGGTGGGTACGATGAGTTATACGGTGAGGCTCTTAAGGACAAAAGGAGGGTCAGCATGTGCCCATGCAACCACAGGACATAAATGTTTCCATGGTTTTTGAAGGAAAAATAATTCTGCAATGGTTGGCCCTGAGGTGTCCCCCTGCCCCCCACTTCCTCCCCAACTCTCAGGCTGCCCACTGGTAGGTGGTGAGACGAGGGAAGCAGGCCCCAGCTTGAGAACCTGTCCTTCAGGACAATTTTCCGGATCAACCTGATTTTATTTAGCTGGTCCCCCGTGTCCCAGTGCCTGAGACCCACGTCAGGACTCCACTGTCTGTCATTCGCCTTGAGGTAAGTTGTTCTGCACACCTGAATCTGGCATTGTGAACAGAGTGCCACTGCCTGGTGGGCTGGAAGCTGAGCTTTTCATTTCTTTTTGTTTAAGATCCAACAGTCAGTAAGTAGGTGCCCACAATCTTTTACCTGATCCACTGATCTCTGGCCCCATGGGGCAACTGCTTAGTGGTGATAGCTTAATTGGCCAATTTTACCTTTAGCTGGGATGGGAGGTGGTATGCCATGACCCAGAGATTGTGTCGTGCTAACTTACCCTCAGAAACTCAGCGACTTCTAGAATTTTACAGCTGAAGGGCCTTGTGCTCCCTGTGAGGAAAGTATTCTGGAGGGGAGGCAAGAATTTCCCTGGCCTCTGGAGGTTGTCCAGCTCCCTCTCCCGTCCTTTCCTTTTCTCTCTGTCAGGTGATGCTGTCAGCAGCCAGGGCCTATGCTCGTCCCCTACCAGGCACAGGGCTGGTCTCACATGGAAGCTGGGCTTCCATTATGGCAAACCGGGCACCAACCTTCTTGGAGTTACAGGCTGTCCCTATTCTGAACGTATTCTCTGGGAGCTGTTTGAGAACCCAGGGAAAGGAAGGGAAGGAGCTGTGAGGTGCAGGGCAAGCTTAGGGATGGTGATCCTTGGAGTTGACCCAGCCAGGATACCAGCTAAGAACACACACGCCCCTGTGACTATCCGAGGTCACACAGTCTGAGATTTCATCAACTGGAGATAAATTTGCAGTAATGTGGATTCTCTTTTGAAAGTACAAGTCCTTTGGGAAGTTGTAAAAGGCCCCCACCAGTCATAGGTTGGAGGCAAGGGCATTAACCTTATTTTGCCCAGCTGAAATGAACTGTTCCCAGAGAAGGGAGTTCTGATGGGGTGGGGTGGAGGGTGGGAGGCAAATCTGAAGGTGGGAATCCTTTACGGTGAAGGGCTGATGTAAGTGGGTGTCTCCGTGGAGGTCTTAGGGTAATTTGAGAGGGCTTGGTAGGTGGAACTCAGAGGCAAGAAGATAAATGGATAAGAAATGAGAATATTCATCTATTTCAAAAGTTTATCTTAGCCGGCCCAGATCTTGGGAAAAGAAGAGGAAGCTCCTTGCGTCTGGAGAACTGGAATCACTATTTGATGGCTATGATCGTGGTTTCCTCTCCCTTTAATGCCACTTGCTCCCCCCCTACCAATTTTGTTCTACTAAATGATACTTCATGTTACTCCCTCCTCAAGTCCATACAGTGGCTCCCTATTACCAGTTGTTCAAGTTCATAATACTGATTAGGTTTTAAAATAATGCGGTCCTGATTTACCTTAATTTTTAGATTTTATTGGCTTAGAATCTAAAACTCAAGGTAAATTTCACCTAAGGCTTTCCTTCCAGGTTATAAGGATGGGAAACTTGAGGAGGAGTCATGCTCCTAAGAAACTTAACATGCTCTTCTGTGTGCCTTAAAACTGTTACTGATATGAGTGGATTATATAAAAATCTTGGATTTTTAGAATAAATCCACCAAACATGAAGAATGTATTTTTTCCCCAAATGGTGCAATTAACTTTAGTTTTAAAAAATTTACACGTGACAATAATTAATGTCAAAGCCCAAAACCTGCTAGACACTCTAATTGGCTATGGGAGAACTAAGTCTTACATTCAGTTGAGCAATGAATGCCCCTGGTCAACTGTGAGGTCTTTACCTGCATTATCTAATCCTCATCACAACCTTCTTCATTGTCACTCAACACGCCTGTCATTGTGAAGCTTACATTTTAGTATGGAACAGACAGTAGACATACAAATAAATAATGTAATCTGTCAAGGTCGTATATGCTAGGAAGGAAGGGGGTGGGAAAGGTAAAGGAGACAGTGGAAAAATTTACAATTTTAAACGGTGTGGTCAGGAGACCCTATTGACAAAGTGACCTTTGGGCACTGAATCCAAGATCCAGTTCTCTTATTTCTGAAAAGAAATTCATAAAAATAAGTTCTTAATCACAATGATATGCAAAAAGGCCAGTGAAGGGGCAGTATGGAGCCTACCTCCTCCTTATTGCTTCTCCCTATTATACAAAAGAAAAACTGAGATTGTGTCAAGAATCTTAAAAAAATTTTTTTTTTTAATTTTTCAATTGTTCATACTACAAACACAATACTGAAAGTTGGATGCTCACCTTTTAATGGCTTCTCTCAAACTTTTCTTACTTTCAAAGTAAGAGTTTAATGTGCTTTGGCTATCACACAGAGCTAGGAAGGAAGAAATGAAAGAATTTTGTTCAGGAACCTTTCCACTAGGGCATGAACCACTGGAAGAGTTTTTTCTTATCTTTTGACAAAATTGATGATGATGAATAAATCCACTTTCTAAGGATATATTCAGAGTAACTTTTAAAGTTACTTGAAATATCTTCTTTGTGAATAAGTTGTCAACTTGCCATAATGTTCATTGGTTTATACTCAACTTTAGTTTGCTTTTTCCCTTTTCAATTAATCTTTTAAAAAATATAGAAAACATTTACATGGTTCAAAGTACAAAGATATTAAAAAGGAGGTGGGTATCTCACGGCCCCCTCCCTTATGTGTAACCACTTTCATTGGCTTCTTGTTTAATCTTTCTGAGTTTCTATTTGCAAAAATAAGCACATATGTGTATACATACACATATTTTTTATTTCTCCCGATTTCTTACAGGAAAGGTAGCATACAAGTTGCTTTGCTCTAAATCTTGCTCTTTTTCTGTAAGCGGCATAATCTTTAGCAAGTTACCTAACTTTTGATTTTATTCATCTGTAAACGGGGAGAACACTAAGTGTGAGGATTAAATTGAAAGATTCAGGTAAGGCCCCGGCAGGCAGTGAAGTGCGTAGTACAATAAACACCTGTACGGGGTCCCTACAGGCCTACTGCAGCTGCTACATCTCACCCCAGACAAACCGGCCCCTTTGTACTGCAGACTACAACATCCTTGGGAGTTGGGAAAATGCCCATCAGCCTGGCTTAGGTGGTTTGTAGCGTTCTACCTGCCCCTGAAACTAAGGCCGCGGCGCCTCCGCAGATGGGGCCCGAGGTCTGTTCCTGATCCTCTTTTGCTGCCGCGGGCAGGGCCGGGTCGCGAACCTGGCACATAGTAGCCGCGGGTCCCCAGAGGGACCAACAGACCGGCAGGTGCGGGACACGGGGTGAAGAATGTATTTTTCAGGGTATGATAACAATGCAATTCGTTTGAGCAGAAAATTCAATTTCTCCCGGTACTTTGTTTTTCACCTCCAGTTCTTTGCAGCCTCGCAACAACCGCTTGAAGCAGGCAAGGCTGGGATGTTCTTTTTCATAAATGAGACCGAGGCTTACTGGGAACTCTTCCTGGACTGCAGTCAGTGTTCTCTCCAGGACTTGCACGAGCACACACCGCAGTTTATGGGGTCTGGCCAGCATTGAATGTCTGTGCTGTAATTAAAAGGGAGATGAAAGAGTCAGGTCTGCCCGTCTTGAGACAGCAGCTCCTCTGTCACAGGCCGAGCCACCTCTGGCCCACGAGGATCCCAGACGGCCTGGCCCCAGCCTCATCAACCCTTCACAGGGCTGGTCTCCATTTCGCCTCAAGTCCCCAGAGCACAGGCTTTTGTTGCGTTTTATGTCCCTGGGATTTTAGTCAAGTCGTTCCTGTTCATCATACAACAAAGTCCAGACCTAGACCTCCCCTGCAAACTATTGCTTTACGAAACAAAGAATGAACCCCAAGGAAGGCAATCCTTTCAAGACAGTCCCTAGATTGCAGCCCTAGAGAGAGCCAGCGAACACTGCAGGGAAAGGCGGGAGAGAGAGAGAGGCAAGTGAGAGCTAAGCACTTAATTCTGCTGCCAAGGAGCCTCTTGAAGAATCATGGCCACGTGAGCAAGTGACATCTTTTTGATACTGTCAGCTACTCTTTGACCATAAAGGCAGTATTGGGGGAGAGGGATAACTCTTTTCATCTGGTAAGGTGTCATTTATGAAATCAACGGTCTAGTGAATGCAGGCGGAACGTTAATTGAAAGGCCTTCCACAAGCACTGAATTCTGGGATGGCACACCTGTGTGGCAATTAAGACTTGGGACTTTCTGAGGAGCTCTGGGGCTGGTTTGAGGAGACACGGGCCTCCCAGCACAGTAGGGGAGTGGCTGCAAGAGCACACGGAGGCGGAGACAGTGGCTGCTGACCTCAAGTGAACCCACTGCCTGCTGTTCCACCATCAAAGCTTCATTCTTTTGCACATAGAAGGCATTTTTGGTACTTCAGAGCTCCAAATTAAAATTCCAGCAATGCTCTTTTAAATGGTTGTCCGCCAATGCCTGTATTTTTAGTATATATTTTAAGACGGTTATTGGAAAAGAAGCCCTGAGTAATGCCTGGGGGTGGAGAAGAAGTAGGGAGGACTAAGAGAGGACAATACAAAGTTGAAGATGGGGATGAGAGAAGAAAGGTGTGTTATTGATGGGCAGGTGGGCCAGTGATGTGGCCTCATCAGGAGATTCTGCTACGGTGCCCTGGAACCCCTGGCAGCCTGGTGAAGCCTATGGGCCCCCTTTTAGAATAATGCTTTCAAATGCATGAAAGAAAATTCACAGGATTACAAAAGGGACCACAACTGTATTGAAATACAGTTATCCAAATACTTAAAAAACCAAGTTTGTGATATAATAATGCATTAGGGCATTAAATAATAATAATATCTAGTGTCAGTTCTATTAATTACCATAGTTAAGAGGTAACGTTCTTAGTAAATTCTGTTTCAGTATATCTGCAACAGCTATCACTTGATATGAAAGTATCTTTGATTTTTACTGGTGAAAAAGTTGTAGGAATTGCTGTAAATATGGTAGTTTTTTTAAAACCTACATTCATAATGGAAGGAAATGCTAAATTTCCATTTAAGGCTAGTAAAAATAAAGTTGCAATTTTTTCCCATCCAATTCCTTGAAACACTGGTCCATCTATTGGCCACCAGACTAAGAATCTTGTAACCAAGGGTTAAGAATTAACAAATAATTATGATTACTAAATCATTATATAGATGTCTTTTGACTTCTAGTAAATTATAAACTAGTCAGAGGTTGAGATCTGAAATTACTGAAACTGGCTAGACTGACTTCATCCTTTGTATGTGGCCATTTCCGACTAAAACCCTGCCATTGTAATAATTGTGCAGGTGGATCTTGCCCTTGTATATGGCCACTTGTACCTGCTATTGTAATGATTGTTCCAGGCAGATCTTACCTTTGTATATGAACATTCCTATTGAAAGGGTGACCACTCCACCTTCCTTTGTTTGATATCCATATAAAAACCTTGTAGCTGACCTTTGTTTTTGGTATTCCCCTCTCCCAGGTGCCTTGATCTCTGATAATGATTGTAACTTTGTGACTCACCCTGGTTTGGTACCCACCCCATCCTGTTCAGCCCCTTAATGTTTATTAATGAATTAATGTTTATTCATTATTTTATTCATGTGCCAGCTCCACCCATTACTCATTTGCATAATATTACGATTTCTGCAAATCCGGGAGGTAGTTTTGGGCCATCTAAAGTGACTGACCGCCTTTGTTTGCACAACTTTCTCTCTTAGAAACCCTGGTGTCTCAGAAATCGGTCTTCAGAGTGCTTTGGGGAGAAGGAACCCGCATTTACTTGGTATCAATTTCTCTACAAGAGGTTCAAAATTTCCTGTGCAAACCCAGGAGGCACAAAAATGATCTGGTCCAGAAGACCTTGAAAAATTACACAGGCAACTTAGAGTAAATGGTCCCATTTGCTGTAAATAAAGGACTTGGGCAGAGGTTTGTCACTTAATTTCTTACTCCGGTTTTATGAAAATCACTGTTTAAAGTTTATTAAAATGTGCCCATGGCTCATGAATTGCATACAGCTGAATTCCTTGAAAGGATGGTTAATTTACGAAGGTGTCAATGAAGAGATATGATGTTTGTCATTAGCAAATCTGCAAGGTATTCAGGAGGAGAGCCTGCCTGGCTCCTTAAGGAGGCCTCATTGAATTCAGCTCCCATGTGCTGCAGAGACCAATGCTGGCAGCTTTCCGGGAAGTGTCACATCAGGGTTTGCTCCCCTGTGTTTGTGGAGGGAGGTGAGATCCAAGCAACCTCAGAGAGCAAAAGCCCATATTGAGAGCAGCTTTCTTCTCATGCTGTTTTTGCTGCTCTGTTTTTGGATTCTTCTGACATTTTAAATGAGTAATTCCTCATCTCAGGTCTGCAAACTCTCTCAATTCCAAATGCCTATAAATGGTACTTGGGAAGGGAACGGAGCCAGGTAACGTTCTGCTGGATACAGATGCCCTGAAATCAACAAGTCTTGCTCTAAAGTTGCCAAGGCAACTTGCTCCTTCTGACAATGTGGCTTTTAAGGGAGTTTGGGGTTATGGGGACATGTTGTCGGTGTACTTCCCATTAGGAAAACTCCAGAAACTTGTAAGACAGTGAACTACCTATAAAAAAAAAGCAGACATTTGATTGAGGGTTAAGCCATGCTCTGAGTCTTTAGATATGATCTTATTTAATAATCTATGAAATAGATATTATTCCTCTTTCATTGATAAAGGAAAATGTTGTACATAAATTGCCTAATGAAGGAGCTGGAATTTGAACCCATGCAGTCAGTGTTAGTGTCTTATGTGAGGATTTCTATATTTATACAACCTTCTGTTCGTTAAGTATATAGCAGTGTCCTTTGTAATTTTAAAAGAGCTGGTTTACAGGGGCCGGCTCGATAGCCCAGTGGATAGGGCGCCGGCATACCACATGGGAGGCCCCGGGTTCAGTTCCCGGGGACCTCTCCTAGCGGGCAGACCGCCTTGAGAATGGCAAGCCGCCATGGGCGGGCCAGAGCCGCCGTGGGCAGGGCAAAAAGCTGCCACGGACAGGGCAAAAGCCGCCACGGACAGGGCAAAAGCCGCCACGGGCAGGGCAGGTCGCCCGCGAATGGAGTGCAGCCAGCCACCCGCGAACTGAAGCAAGAGCCGGCCGTGAATAGAAGCAGAAGCTGCCCACAAGCGGGGAAAGCCGCGCCTGCGCAGTGACCAAGTCTCGGCGCATCGCCGCAACTGGGGGGGAAGGGGAGATATGTAATAAAATAAATACATCTTTAAAAAAAAAAAAAGAGCTGGTTTACAGATCATGAACAATTAGAAAGGCTGAATATAAAGCAGCCTAAAGTTAATATTTTAAGAACTACTGGTTGGGAAATGGTGCAGCTCAAGTGGTTGAATGCCAGTATGCCACATGCAAGGTCCTGGGTTCAATCCCCAGCCCCAGTACCAAAACAAACAAACAAAAAACCCCACTACTGGTCCTCAAACCTGAAGGAAGCATTTTTTGAGAAGACAAGCTGATGTTCAAAATCATTTGCACTTGATTTTCAGGAAAACCTCTACAATATAAAGGCAGATAAAATGAATAACTCCTTTTTCCCACTTCTGGGATGTACTAAACATTAAATGGCTTGTTTAATAAAAGAACCGCTTTTCATCCAATAACAAGGTGAGCAACTATGTTTGGGTTGAAACCTATTTTTATGTTTTCTCAGCGATTCCCAAACACTTTTAAAATCCCAGAGCAGAACCAGACTGAGGCATATCACTGTCCTCAGCACGGTCATCTCCACGGTCGTCATTGCCATTGAGAGGCACCGTTCCTGACGCCCCTGGGCTGTCTCCTTTCTAGCTGCTGAGTTCATCGGCCCAGGTCGTGCCTAGCTGAGTGGTTTGTGCAAAGTGCACTGGATTGAAGACCTGGCTTTGCTTGGTGACCTTGGAGAAATCTTAACCTCTGTGAATCTCATTTTCCTCCAGTTGGAGAATAGGACTAGCACCGCCTGTTTGGCGAGGTCATTGTGAGGATTGCATGAGATGATCTGTGGGGAAGCACCTGTTAAATGGTGGCATTCTGAGCAAATATCGTCTACTGTTTGGGAGTCCTGAAAAGCATTATTCCTTAAAGAAGACAAATTCTGCCCGCCGGTTGGGGATGCCAGCCTGCCAATACGTTGCTGTCTTTGACCTCCATAGCACTTGATCATCAGCAGAGTCGCCCACCACCATCATTAGCATATGCAAATTTGTGTTGTTATTTACCTTGTTAAAGTCTCCACTCTTAGACACCAAGTACCTCTGGGGCAGAAGCTTTGCCTAAGTCATTTTATACCCCTAGTGCCTCTAATGGCTCCTGCAAGCAGTAAGTACTTAGAACCAGGGGCTGCTGGTCAGGCTTACTGAGCACAAACTGTGTGCTAGGCACTATTCTAAGTACTGCACGTTGATTAATGCACTTGGTTCTCACAGTAAGCCTTTGAGGGAAGGACTGCTATTATCCCCATTTTACTGATGAGGAGACAGAGGAAAAGAAAGGGAAGAAACTCGCCCCAGTTACGAGGCAGGACTGAGATGTGAACGCAGACCCTCTGAACCCTCAGCCGTCCTGATTCTTTTATGCATGTTCAAGATGAGCACCAGCAGGCCGGGAAGAGGAGAGGGCTTCGGCAGCCCACCCAAACATGCCTACACCCCTTTCCCTTCCTTCTCTCAGTTCTGTACTTTCCAGTGACGTGAAGGGAATTATTGCATGGATGACTCAAAAACTTAAGAATCTGAGGCTTTGGGGGGTTTAGTTTTGCATGAGCTCATTTCCTTTTTCTCTGATTAAACCTCAGAAAACCAGACCACTCAGATTAAGAAGCACTGAAAGCATCCCGTGGGCCATTATCTCTTGGTAAAGTGAAA
>PVKH010002339.1:0-27420 GCA_004027955.1 Chaetophractus vellerosus
CTGTGAAATGTCCAAATCAAAGCAGCATCAGATATGCTTTCTCACCAAAGTCAGTTACGGGTGATCCTGGCATCCTACAACGTGGTGAAAATGGCAGTCAATCTCTGCCAAGGTCCCTGCTTTCCCCTCCTGAATCTACCATCTCCCGGAGCTCAGCTGTGGGCAACCAGGGATAGGGATGGTCTCCTTCCGGGCCTCCTCTCTCAGTCTCCTGGTCTGCTTTCTTCCTGAGTTCAGCTGTGGGCTATGAAGCATATGGCTTGTCTCTTCAGCCTTGAGCTGCTCCATGGGCCCAGCCTCTTGGGTGCTTCATGCTTAAGCTTTGGCTACTAGTGATCCTCAAGTCCTCTTTCATATAGCAGGTTCAAAAACGGCAGCTTCCTTTCTCTGAGCCTCTCTCTTCATATCTCCGAGTATATAAAGCCCAGCAAGAGGGCAGAAACCCCACCTGTGTCACACCTCATTGATGTAGCCCAATCAAAAGCCCCCCCCCCCACAGGAATGGATTAGTTCAAAAACACACTCCCTTTCTTTTTTGGATTCATAAAAGAACTTCAAACTGTCACACCAGGTGAGAGATGATAGTGGTGGTTTAGGTTAAATTGGTGGCACTGGGGTGATAATTCCAGATATTTTGAAGGTAGAAATAAGAAGATTTGCTCATGAAATGGATGTGAGGTATCAACAAGAGAGAGACCACAAGATATTGGTAAGGTTTTTGACATGAGCATCAGCTGGGGAGCATAGAAGAAGATCAAGGGTAGGAGGGGAGTCAAAGATCTGGGTTAGACTCATTGAGTTTGTGATGCCTATCAGACATCCAGAAAGAAAGGTGGAGTAGCAACTGAGCAAATGACTAGAATTCAAAGGTGAGGTTGAAGTCAAAGATATAAATTTGGGACTCGTCAATAAGCAGATGGTATTTAAAGCCATAAACCAGATGAGATCACTCCCAACTGAGCGTTGAGAGAAGAGAAAAAATCTGAGATACAAAATATGAAGGTAGTTGATGATAGCTGCAAATTTTTTTTCAATTTCCTTAGTTGAAAAAATTAAAAGTTGGCAACCCTATGTCCAACTTTGGTTTGGTGTTTCTGGGTTTTTGGTTTTTTTTTTAAAAAGAAATTTCTATTTTACAATATCTTATTTTTTTTTTACTCCAAAGGCCTGGGAACCATAAACCGAAATAATATCTCCAGCTCTCTCTGATACCTCGAGGGCACTCTTTTCTTGGGCTGGAAGTTTATACCTTGGAGAGGAGAAAAGGATGTGTGATTTTTAAGAGCTTCAGAGGGCATGAATCCTCTGACAGCAGAAAGGTCCAGAGAACAACTGCTATCTCGTAGCCCAGGGACTGGCAAGGCAGAGACTTTGGAATGGGACATGGGTGCACTCTGGCTCAGCCACTTATGAGCGGCTTCCCCTCCCTGAGTTTCTGCTTGCTCGTCAGAAAAACAGCGTTCTTCTGCGAATGCACTGAAATCCTAAGCACAGAGCCATGCCCAAATATTTGGCCAGAATGCAATTTTGGTGTAATGCCAAGATAGAACAAAAATAAGTGTTCCTACAAGCAAACGTCTTTCAATTCGTGAAGGAGGCATGAAAGAACTAATTAATGTCACAAACAACCATTTATATCAATTTGTTCAAATACCTGTACCACCTACCTTCATAAGAGAGAACAGAATATCTCCTACAGATACAGCATTTCACTTACAATTTTCATATTCAAAAACCAAGTAAACTGAATCCCAGGATGATGGCCTTATTGGAGCAAGCTCAGCAAGAGAGCTAAAGAGAAAACCAAGGCTTATTCCAGGTCTTACGTATCAAGCACATGCAGGTGGCAGGATAAGTCCCACCAACAATTTTTTCCTTGTCTTCTTAGGCAGTGATTATCAAGCTTTAGTGCATCAGAATCACCTGGAAGATTTATTAAAACTTAGATAGCTGGGCCCCAACCCCAGAATTTCTAAGTCAATAGGTCTGGTGGATCCTAAGAATTTGGATTTCTAACAAGTTCCCAGGTGCTGCTGCTGCTGCTGGTCCAAGGCCTATACTTTGGGAACCACTGCTCTAAAGAATGCCTGATATGCCGAGACCATAGCTGAGAAGCTTTGCATGGACACCAATCCCTTTTATCTCTTTCCAGCAGCACAGTGATTGATGGCCAAAGATGCCTGCAAGATTTTACCAGAGGATTTGCAAATCCAGACCTAGATGTTTACTGTGTGAATCACTTCCCAATCATCCGGAACTTCCAGGAATTCATGGACACCAAACCACACACTTCTGAAAGCCTTCCCTAAAAGGAGCGCTTAAGAGAAGTCCAAGGGCACTCAAAAATAAATTCAACATTTACTTCATGGCAATAATTGTCAAACTTTAACATAACCAAAGGCCAAATGAAAAATACTGGAAATACACAGCAAAACCTAAAAAAAAAAAAAAAAAAAAAAACCTCAGAGAAAAAGTAAGACGGCCCAGTAAAATTATGGATTCTTTTTTAAAATAAATAAATCTTATGACTTCTTCTCCTATTATAAACTATACCACAATTAAGGACCAGAAAGAAAAGGAGGAAAGTTCTCTTTAAGTCAATCTACATTATAAAGCACAAATGAAAATTCAGAATTACACCACCTACTCAATAAGGATTGCAATCATAATTCAATGAAGTAAATAATGATTGAAAGTATACTCTAGGCAAGGTGCTATTGGGATGAAATATACCTGTGCCCTCAGCCCCCGCCTCAAGGATTTCCCCATGGTTATACAACTATGGAGCCAACAACTCAATGCAAGCATAACAGAAAAAAAACAATTTAGTACTGCACAGAGATCAATTACACTGGGGAAAAAGGCCAATTTTACAATGGGGAAATATTAGGTCCTAGAAGAATGGAAGGTGAGAGCACAGCAAAAATCAAGTTCTGGAGACAGAAACAGCTCAGGGCATGTGGTGTGCCATAAAATGGAAGATGCTTTCGGAGGTACAGTGAGTGATGAGGCTACTGAAGCAGAAAAGGACCTGACCAAGTGAGACCCTCAGAGGCAACCAACCTGAGTTTGGCCACATGTTATCACTTTTAACAAGCAGTAAATGAATGAAGATTTACCCTCTACAGGAACCAAAGATTCCCTGGCAGAATACAGAATTTAGGCATAAATAGAGTAATAATAATATCAGATGTGAAGTATGAAAACTTTCTTGAGGTTCACACAGTTCTCTAGTAAAATGGTAGAAAAAGTAGAGACAGAGATCACATGTTGGATTGCAAATGTCCCTTTCCCTACACCCAGGCAGGAACAAGTTGGGACTGGGGGGAAGTGGAGGCTCCCAAGTGGAGGTTCTATGTGCTGAAAAAAACTTACAGTGTAAGCACTGTCCCATATTTGAAATCACTACAAGAAACCAGCAAACTGTCCTCAATAGTCTCTGATATCCGTTGAGAATGACAATGAAAACCTAAGCAGAGGCTGAAGAAATCACACCCCAAACCCAGACAGACCAGGGTGCAGGGTTCCATGGTGTGAACCTTTATTGCCATCTGTGCAGCCTGCTTACATTTGGTACCTTGGCAGAGGTAACACCTGTGGACAATGTGAGACCAGGACAAAGCAAACAGGCATAGTAGGAAACATGAAGCCCATTTATAGGTGCCAACATACAAAGCAACTCACGCAACTACTTGTCAGTCTAGTTATTTAAGTCTGCCTCCACTGGAGTACATGGACTACACTGAGTTTTGCTCACCACTGATTCCCCAGTGCCTAGAACAGTACCCTGCATATAGTAGATGCTCAATCAAAACTACCAAGTGAATGGATGCTCTTATCAGACTACATGTGACAATTTTTGGCATGGAAAATAATGTCACCATTCTTAAACAGACTTCATCTCATTCATCAGTGTATTCGTTCTATTAGTCTTATTGCTGTGGTCACAAATTATCACAAATTTAGTGGCTTAAAACCGTGCAAATTTATTCTCTTACAGTTCTGGAGGTCAAAAGTCTGAAATGGGTTGCACAGGGCTGCCATCAAGGTGTTGGCAGGGCTGTGCTTCTTAGGAAAGCTCTAGGGGCAAATCTGTTGCCTCACCCTTTCTAGCTTCTAGGAGCTGTTGTATTCTTTGGTTCATGGTCCCCTTCCATCTTCAAAACCAGTAATCACATTACTCAAACGCTGCTTCCCCTGTTGCATCTCCTCTGACTCTGATTCTTTTTCCTCCCTCTTTCACTTATAAGGGCCTTTGTGATTATATTGGACCCACCTGAATATCCAGGATACTCTCCCCAGCACAAAATCCCTTAATCGCATCTGCAAGGTCTGTCTTGCCAAGTAAGCCAACATATCCACAGATTCTGGGGATTAGGGCTGAGACATCTGTGGGGGCCACCATTCTGCCTACCACAATTGATTTTTTTGTTTTGTTTTGTTTGTTTTTACCGGGAGGTCCCGAGGATCAAACCCAGGACCCTCCATATGGGAGATGGACGCCCAACCACCTGAGCCACATCCTTCCCCGCCACAATTGATTTTTAACGTGCCTCTTTCCTTATAGGATTACTTAATAGCAACAACGAGAGACATAGGAATCTATTATAGTTCTCTCAGAGAATCACCCTGAAAACTCAACTATAGACAAGGCAAAGAGGAGCAGCATGAAAATAAACACCCTTCACTCTGCTCTTGACATGATTTCTCATGTACCATACATCTCAAAAGTGGAATAGAGTGAAATAATGACTGAAAAGGATGCATTTTTCCTTTGACTGGGCTTTTTTATCATCTCAAATGGATGAATGGAGGGTAGAAAATTTAATTCCATTAAGCTTCATAAACTTTACTCCAACACCCCAAAAATGCAATTCCATGAAATAGACTATTACTAACATCAAAGGTCCTGAGCCACAGTTCTTAACATTTTCTGGACCATGGACCCTGGAATTTCCAGGACATTCTAATAGTTTGGGGTATTGAAATACAATAGTCACAGCTGGGATATAGACACCATGACAGGTAGCAGCAGCAGCAGCATTTTCCTCTATGGTTTTGAAACAATCCACTCTTCCTGATCTTCAGAGTTTGCATCAGAATAATGGCCTTCACAAAGAGCCTTCCTGCTCCAGCGTCCTCTGGTCTATGCTGCACACACACCCCCCCCCCAAAAGGGCCACATACCGTGTTCTTCTAAGACCTGGTCTCTCTCCTTAAACCCACCATGACACACAAAGTTATATATCCAAAAGTGTTTCTCCATTCCTGACAAAAAGCAAGTTGGGTTTCATTCAAGCACTCTTATTTCTTAGGTTTGGCCTTTTGGGGGGGAAGGGGGATCTTTTAATTTGTTACCTTACGTACCCAACAACCATTCAACAAATATCATTGAGTACCTACTCAATACCAAGCTGAGTACTTAGATGTAAAAGTGAACAAAACAGGTATGGCCCCGTCCACATGTAGCTTACATTCTAGTGTAAAATTAAACAATTACACAAACAGAGCATTGCAATAGTGATCCCTCTGATGGAGAAGTCACAGTAGAAGTCACAAATGGCTACATGTGGGCAAAATTCAGCCAAGAATTTTGGATAGCTGTCAATGAATTTTTTTAAAAAAAGGAAATTTCACATAACAATAAGAATTTCCTGCTACTCTTTTTTTTGTAAGTTGGCTGGAAGTAACAGCCATCTCTTTTTGATGGGCACATAGTTTCTGATTTTCCAGTCCTCAGCTGTCCCTTCTGTCTCCCTGACAATCAGCCCAAATTCCAGTCACCATTTGTCATCACGTACATGCTGCTGGTTTCTCTACCGACTGCGCCGTCCAATACAATAGCCACTAGGCACATGTGACTGTTTACATTTAAATTAATTAAAATTAAAAAATAATTTAAAATTAAGTTCCTCAGTTGCACCAGCCACATTTCAAGTGCTCAACAGCAACATGTGGCTACTGACTACCATAATGGACTAAGCAGACAGAGAACATTTCCATCTTTACAGAAAGTTCTGCTGTGGGCAGTCCATTTAATTCTTTAGATCACCCACCCAGCCCCTATAGGCACATAGGTTCAATAACCCTGGTAAAGGAAGATATGGAATTGCTTAAACGGGAGGACCAAATTGGGCCTGGGGATTCAAGGAAGGCTCTCCTATGGAAGCGACTACTAACCTGGGATCTGCAGGACATGCCAACATTAGTGGACTGAAGATAGATGGAGGAAAAATGTTCCAGGCAGAGAGAATAGCATGTAAGAGGAACCTAAGGTGGAAATTTAGAATTCTAGAAATCTTTCTTGATGGTACTAGCTTACTTCATATCTCCTTAGTGGGAAAAAAAAAATCCTTAGTTAGCACATATCCAAGCAGTAGAGGGCTATATATATATGGAGCTTCATATAAAATTGCCATGTTTTTTCAAGTAGCACTTGAAAACCCATCTCCATTCATAGAGCACATACCCGGAAAATCCTTTTGTTCCCTCTGTATTTCAGGATGATAGCTTCAATCCTGAGACTACCAAGGAACTAAATGCAAAGCCATCTGCTGAGTGGAACATTTCCCTGAGAACAGCAAATGATCTTCTTGAGTGGATTTCACCACAATATTCTTCCTTTCTAAAGGACAATGGCTTTCTTCAGAGAAGGGCATCCTCAGAGTTTTGTGTGTTTTTTAAGAACTTGCATCTTCCAATGAAAATGGTAGTTTTGTTGCTGTATAAGATCCTATCCTGCTAAAAGCCAAGTTTTTGTCAACAGCTTCTCAAAGGCTGGGAGCTACCTCTTATTTTGAGGCTGCATTTGGGTCTCAGTGGTGAGAATATAGAAACAGAACTGATCTTTCCACGGAAGGACACCTTGCTTTTCTGGCTGCATTCAGCCAACCTGTACGCAATGACAACTATTTGCAAAGTTTATTTAGCTCTGTTGGGAATAGAAAGAAAAACAGATGACCAAGCACTGTCCTAAAATGTTCACAGCCCAGCAGTAAAGCCAGGCATGTAAACACGCCCACTCACTCCAATCCATGCGAAACAGACATATGTAACGTGTGAAATGAACAACCAACACATGTTTTTAAAAGCATCGGAGCCAGTCAACATATGAAACCTACAGGGAACCATCTCATACACCTCTTCCACTGACCTCCCACGGGAAAGCCAGCTACAGCATTTGAGGCCAAAACTTATCACTTCCCTGCCCAAGGCCTCTGCCCACTCCTTCTACCCAAACCCTTGAGACCAACAAGATTTATTGCCATTAACTGATTCCCAGACTCACAAAATACCTGCCTGTACCTAACACTGCATCTTATACTTCATTAACCTGTTCTTTTTCCAGCGTCAGTGGGTATTGCCATCATGAGGATGACGGCATCGGCCTTCCTGGACTCCACACGTGTTTACTGCAAGAAGAAGTATAGAATCCTCCAGATTCAACTCCTTCCAGTTGGCCTGTCGAACATTCGCTTGTACTTTCATCTTTACTGTGAAGCAACCTTGTTAAAAAATTTATTTTTCAGGTGCCACCACAGATAAATCTGCCTTTTGATCAGGGAGAAAGCATACATGAAATTGAGAAAGGACACGTTTTCCTTTTTTCTGGGAAGGTTTTGGGGATGTCAGTCACTGTAAAAATCTTTTCTTGGGAATGCCGTTCACATCTGCAAACTGTTCCTCTAAAGTCCATGCAGAAATCCATTTAAGAATACAGCTTTCCCCCACTATCTTCTCTGGAAAATGCCAACCCGGCCTCCTCAGCTGAACTGTAAAGTCACGTTGTGGTATTTTTTTTCCTATGACAGGACAGAAGGAAGTGATTCACACACCTGAATTCCCTAAGAAACGGAAAATTTTCTAATAGAAGAGTGTTTTGATAGCTTTTCTTTCTTTCAAAGTCACGATGTACATGTGAGTTCTAGGGTTCTGTATCCAACAGTTAAAGAACGTAAGATGGGATAATGATAATGTGCATAATACACTCTTAAAATGATTTCTGCCATTCCTTTTTAATTTTTTCTGTACTTCATCAGAAGCAAGCATGTTTGTAAATTACAACGGAAATGGAACAACTGTGCACAAGGTGTTATGCCTGTACCACTAGTTAGCAGTGTGATGTCCAAGCCCCTCGACTTCTCTTAGACCCAGGCCAGAGGGGTCCCTGTCCTGGGCCACATGCTTAGAGGACCCCATATATGATAAACTCCAAAGTGCAATTTTTTTTTTCTTTGCAATCTTACAAGGAAGTTTTGTTTTAATTCTATAACTGCCTGAGCCAAAGGTAGGGGCTGTTAGCTGAATTTGGCCCCAAGGCCAGAAGAGGCTAGACTGACAGCCATGAGACAATAGGGGACAGAGGAAAACCACAGCCCCTCCTCTTGAAAACCAGGGATAAAAAAGGTGTCTAGCTAGAGCAGGTTCCCCAGTAAATTTGCTCCCTTCCTTCCCTTGCTCAGAGAATGTAGTCCAAGAGGCGCTTAGAAATCCCTGGAACTCCTGAGCCAGACAAGTGGGGCCTGGAGAAAGAGAACCTGCCCTGATCAGCTCACCAGGCGAGCATGAGCAGGTCACCCCCATTCTGGATCAAGTGGGTCAAGCCGTCGCCCAGGAGTCCTGAGCCCAGGCCTAGCTCCCACCTGCCTGCTCCAGCACATCCATGCCACCACACAGGCTCCTGGGCAGTGGGCTGCAAGGCATGCAGGCGGTGCTTAGCACATTTTGACTTTTGATCTGAGGGCCTCCAATAGCACTTGCCTTGGCCCTGCAAATGTTAAGGGCATGTCTGCCTCTAGTTTCACATCTAAACTGGAGGGACTGGGTTAAATGGTTCTACAGTTTGTTCCTCCTCTTAAAAAAAAGTTGTTATATTTTCACTTAAGCACCTTAAGATAAAGCAAGGTAAAAATTGCAATTCAAGATGCCAGAAAGAAAAAAAACAGTAAAATTTCTTCTTCCGAGTTATTTCAAATGAAACCTCTAAATGAATTGCAGCTTCTGGCTCAACCTTCCCTACCTCTCAGGTTGCATGCTCTATAAAAAGAATGTCATTAAGTAAAACCATGGTTTGAAAACGCTTAGGGATACACACACAAAAAAAATACCACAAATACCACACTGTAAAATCCTCCATGTGGTATAAGAATCACAGTTTATTGCTCTCTAATGATCAATTGGCAATTAATATTTAACCACCATCTTGCACTGAAGATATTTTCTAAAATACACAAGAGGGAAAAACTATGTAAGGATTATTTCAAGATTCAGCATCCAAACAATAACTTTAAAGATAACAGATAAACAAAAGCATGCCAAAAAGAGCCAAAAACTGCAAACACTGAGGATCATTCACACTATTATTACTCAGGAGCATCAACCTAAAACATTTAGAGATGTCAGTTGCAAAATACCTGAGTTTTTAATTTTTCAGATCCTTTTTTTTTTTCACATTAACTGCAAAGACAGATGTGCTTACTATCCATGCTGCTTATACCATAAGCATAGTATAAGAAACAGCTTTCCCCTTCTGATCAGGGGCATAAATAACATTTCAATATTATGTCACACATCCTGTATATCACAGAACTGGCTGAAATGTATCTCTGGCTACCGTAAATCATAAATACAGTTAAGAGGAACCTCCTCCCTGAATGTAGAAAACAAACACATACCAATGAAATCTAGAGTTACACACGATTTTAGTGTGAGTTTCTTCATATTCCATTTTAATTGATTCGTACAGACAGGAAAGAGGGAGAACATTAAACCTTTCCCAAACCTTCCCAAGTGCACCTAATCAGGCCAGCCGTGCATAAGGAACTCCACAGTTTTAGAAAAATCCAAGACCAGTGAAATAAAAATGAGATAAATTGGGAGTAAACACTTATACTCCAACACCTGTTCTCAAATCCCGTGCTTTCATCCAAGGGAAAGCTACAGGTCCTGGGCGTGGAGGACTGTAGGCAGGTTCTCTCTGGCCCACAGAAGATGGTATTTTTGAAATTTCAGTCCACATTCTACCTATAGGAAGGAATCTATGAAACAAGCCAAAATCATCCAAGAGCACATGAAAAGCTGTGCTAGACATGAGAAGTTTATTTAACAGAACATTAACTGCGACATGGAAGGTAACTAATCTCTGTCAAGAGGTAAGGTATTGGTTTTTTAAAATTCCAATCTTTATTTTAAAATGTTCTCAGAATCTTTGTGTCTAGTAAGTCGCTGAGTAAATGTAAAAACTAAAACATCTAAAGTAAATGATCCTCTTCTAGAAAACATTTAAGGCACCACTAAAACGCCTACCATATATCTTTTAAATCTAAGCCACCATCAGTTGTAAGATGCAACATGAGTTGAAACCTGCAGAGAAAGGAAAACCTTGTAATAACATAATCTGTGAGATGCATCCCTGTTTCAGAGATGTTAAAATGTGTAAAATGAGTCATTAGAATATGGGAACACATCCGGCTATTAAACTTGAAAAAGCGAGAATGAATATTTATGTATAATGACCACTTAGCCAATACTTGTGGATTAAAGGAATAAGGAGTGGTTTTAAAAACAACTTTCTTGCTAGGAAAGTAGAATGACAAAAACTCCTACACATGTGATCATAGAGACGAATAGATCCCCCCTCCCCTCTTCATCAACTTTTTCCCAACTGCTCTGGCCCAGCTTTCTCCCACTCAGACTTTGTACAGTGTTCACAGTAAAAAACTCCAACACTAGTTTTCTATGCATACACATATATACACACATACACACAGTCACACTCCAGAACTATGGCCTAGGGGCCAAATCCAGCCACCAGTTTTGTAGGTAAAGTTTTCCCAGAACACAGCCACCCCCATTCACTGAAAGCATGGCTGCTCTTACGCTACAACAGCAGAGCCCAATAGTTGCAATGGAGGCCACAAAACCTAAAATATTTATCAACTGGCCCTTTAAGAAAGAGTTTGCTGAGGCCTGCAATAGAGCATAAGGCCCTAGAAGGCAGGGCCCAGGATAGAAACTAATCATATAATCTCCCAGCAGCAGCTGGCACTGAGGGAAAACAATTAATATATGTTTATGGGCAGATTTTAGTAATCTAAAAAGAGCAGCTTACCTCTAAATCAAGCTGACACATTTTCACACTTGCCTTATCCACACTAATTTACATTTCCAAAGGAAGGTATCTGCCTTCCATCTTGTCCCTCTTTTTACAAGTTAAGATTAGTGTATCAATCAAGGCCACACTAGCCCTGATTAAGTTCATTGGACTGAAGCCTTGAGGACCATCAATTGCCTTTTCTCACCATAAAGAAAATATAAGAGCGTTAACAACCTAAATAATTTCAAAGCGAAAATCATTTCCCAGACTTCTGTTGGGCAAGCTTTGTGATACTCTAGCTAAGAGACTACCAAATAGAATTAGACACAGTCCTCACCCTCAAGGAGTAAGAGTCTACTTAGACTGAATCTTCTCCTTAGACTCATTTCAAAGTAAATATTTAGTAAGTAGCAGGATAACAAACAGCGTCTCTAGTTAATGACAACAGGAAGAATCACTTGGTAGCTAACTATGTGCAAAGGCCCTGGGCCAGAGAAAAGGACTAACAGTCATGGCACCTTACTTTGAGCTGTCTACAATTCAGTGGGAGACATGGGTATGGTTGCAACCAGCTCTTAACAAAAGGCAAAGGGTAGAAGAATGTACACAGTCCTTGGGCCCCTAAAGAGGGTGGGATTAATTTAGAGAGGACAGGTGGTTGAAGAGGAAGTAAGACAAGACTTTGTGAAGGAAGCTTTCAGGTATATTATAAAAGAGAGGGTAAGATCAATAAGAAAACTTTCAGGGTGAGGGAAGAATAAAGGCGCAAAGTTAGAGAGGCCCAGTGCCTGGAACATCCGTATATGCTGTATAAGGGGAGATACTGTTTTTTATTCATCAAATGTTTATTGAGTGTCTACTCTGCCAGGAGATGTAGCTGGAAGCAAGGCAAGTTTCCTGCCTCTAAAGGTGACTTCATATGATCATCAGTATGATGTAAGGAGAGCACCATGTGGGTGAGGAATATGGTGGGAGAAGAGGCACAACAGGGAGGTTAGGACCCAAATGTGAAGTGCCATCAATTCTGGGATAAGGAGGCTGAATTCTATTCTAAAAATATGTTTGCAATACAAGCTCCACTCACATTTTAGGCCACTTAAGATTAGTCTAACACTGGTCTTCGGAGCCAAATGCATTTATAGTAAAGTACAGAATGTGAATTTAACTCACTATGAAAAATGCAGAACACTTTTTCTAAAGTGTTTCAACTTGATCATTTTGAGAAATACAGAAGGGACCTAATGTCTTGCAGTTCAGCAGCCGGGTACCACCACTATGGATATTACTTCCAAATGAGCCAAACTTAATGCTCTACATGATCTGCCCCACTTATATTTGTGTGTGTGTGTGTGTGTTAATATACAGACACATTTAAATCAAGATTGAGAAATGAACAAGCAAAAGAGGGGAGTGCAACTATGGACTAAAGCAGACTTATGATTATTCTAGCAATGGAAAAGTTGTAACATTGATATAAAGGGGGGCCACCAGAGGTTCCGAGGGGAAGGAGAGGGAAGAACAGGTGTAACATGGGGTATTTTGGGGACATTGGGATTGTCCTGCATAACACTGCAGTGACAGATACAGGCCATTATACATTCTGTCAAAACCTACAAAGTTGTGCATTGCAAAGTGTAAACCGTACTGTAAGCTATAGACCACGGTTAGCACCAACGCTTTAAGATGTGTTCATCAATTGTAACGAATGTACTACAGAAATGAAAAATGCTGTTAATGGGGAAAAGTGTGGGAGGGGAAGGGGTGGGGCATATGGGAATCCCCCTATATTTTTTATGAAACATTTATATAATCTAAAACTTCTTTCAAAGTAAAATTTTTTTTAAAAAAGGCAACAAAAGTTCCTTCACTGAATGTTTCTTTATAGGGTAGCTCCAGAAGTGACAAGAGAAACACACCTTTTGGCAGCTTAATTCCCAAGTAGTGGTCCCATGGCTTTCTCAAGCTTATTCCACTAACACTCTAAGGTAGGCTATTTTCCTAGAAGAAAACTTTCCTGGTCTTTTCCGAGTGATACTTCTTCCGTGGTCATAAGGGTAAGTCTTTTCCCCAGATTCCCAAATGAAATATATATCTCCACGAATTGCTTCCCCCTAACACAATGGGGCGATTTCATTGTTTCAGCTTTTCTCGGCTGATTTACGTTTGCCTCTGCGTGCTTAGCAGGCTCTGAACCAGGCTTTCTCAGCTTCAGCACCGCTGGCATCGGGGGCCTGTGCAGTAGGAAGTTTAGCAGCACTCCTGGCCTCTGTCCAGCAGAGGTGCCAGGAGCACACGCGGCCCCCAAGTTGTGACAACCCAAAAGCTCCAGTCATTGCCACATGTCCCGAGGGACAGAATTGTCCCACTGACAACCACTGCTGTAAACTTAGCTTCATTTTTATAATAATACTAGAACAAGAAAAGGTGGCATATATTGAGGTTTAAAATGGGCCATCTGATATTCTAATCATATTATATAAATTAACTTGCTTAATCCTCACATTCCCCCATTTTAAAGATGAGGAAATACCCAGAGATAAGTGTCTTGTCTAAGTCCACACGGCTAGTGGGTAATGAAACCACTCTTTGAACCTGGGTCCACTGATTTCAGAGCCTTAGCTCTTAACTACTGTGACACTTTGCCTTTCTGGAAGTGCAGTTGACAGCAGTAGACCAGGTATAGCCTCTGAATCTCCCTTACTTCGATACCTGGACAACTCAGCACATCTCTTGTACTGCAGGAGCTCTTGCATCATCCCAGGGGTAAAATTCAACAATTTAACAACTGATTTGGCTTGATCGGGAACCAATCCCCTGGACAAGAGTCCTAAACAATCCACATGCGCATGACTGGCCACCCAGTGCCTACGGGCTGAATGTGAGCTCTGCCTTTTCCTCAAATGGAGTTTTATTTTGCTCAGGCAGGCACCGCCTTCATCAAAAGCATGCATTCATAGAACACCTGCAAGGCGCAGAGCGCCAAAAACTGGCATGGGTACTAAAGAAAGTAAGAGAGGAGATCCTTGCCTTTAAGAAATGTAAAATCTCACGGGTGACGCAAAGCACCCAGCCACAAAAGGACATTAAGAACACTTGCACAGTGCGTCACAGAGCAAGCACTAATTTTCAGCCAAAGAAGAGAAGAGCCCAAGCTGACTGCACGAAAAGTTTGAATTCTAGAATATTTTGCTTAGAAACAATTTTTAAAAGCAAGTAACCAATAGGGATAATTTTTTGTGTATTAAGAGTACGTAAGGAATTTATTTCATGGATATAAGAATGACCTGAAATTCACCTCTCAATATGTTTATTATAATGAATATCTTCTCCTATTATGCTTGTGAGCTGTTTGTGCTCTTCGATAGGGTAAACATTTCCCTTATACTCCAGTATACTCTGTTAATTGCAATCCTCTGCAAAGGTAAACTTTTTGCCCAGTCCCACACAAACTGGTGCAAATTTTAAATGGTAAGTTGTGAATTAAATAAGTTTTTACAAGAAAAGTAACTGACCCCACAACTACTGAAGCTGAGATTCTAGGCCTTCCCTGCACAGTAGAACCATCTGGGTCTTGGTTCCACCGATACTGAGTTAATTGGTCTTTGATGGGACCTAAGTATCAGCTTTTATATGCTCTGAAGTTTCCAATGAGCCCAGGGCTGAGAACAAATGGGTTAGAGTAAGGTCAGTGCAGAGCACAGATCAGGCAGCGGGGTGCAGTGGTGCCCAGTGCAGCTTCTTCCACCAGAGTCAACCAGCTCTTCTACCAGTGCTATGACCTTGAACACGTTTCTTCCTCTCTTCTCTCTCATCTTGGGCTTCTTTAACTGTAAAATGGAGGTAGTCAGTGCAGTAAATAAGAAAAATCCATGTAAAGAGCCTGAAACATAGTAAGGACCCACTAAATGTTTAACAATTATCACAGGCTTTCCAGACGAGGTGACTTTTGAGATGGATCTTGGTCATGATGGTAAAGATAAGCCAATGTGCCTCCTTCTAATAGTTTTTCCATTTCTACCAGTTAATTTCTTTTAAAAAATGGGATTCCTCTACAGAATACAATGAAATTTGAGTTAACGATCAAACTTTGCATTTACCTTCAGGCATCAACAATGCAACTAATGCCCTACTCTTCACCACTTGAATCTCTGAGGTCCCTGTTCTACTTCTGACAGCCCTCTCATCCTTGCCAACAATTACTCAAACAGTTACACCACCCCCAATGGCCCAGGCAAAGCCATGTGCGCATCTACCTGCTTCCTTGCAAGAACTAATCCTGCAAACACAATCGAGTCAGTTCCAGGTGAGGCTGAATTTTTACAGTATTAGTTAGAAACCCCTAAAATAATTTATAATGGAAATTCTGAGATGCCCTTCACTACTGAGGATATTGGTCCCAGGCCCAGCGACAGAACATGTGTTCACAGGCACACACGACTGTATGTATGCAATACGCGTACACAGAAAAGGGTTCTGTTCACTTAACTCAAATTTATTCAGAACAGTTTTATGTTATTTATTTTCATGAGTTTTAGACAAGATCTTTTTTAGCACATTACAGAGGCCTGGAGGGGCTTTCTGCATAAAAGACAAAGCCAAGCACTGTTAATGCAAAGTATAGTAACTCAGTGTTTTTAGAAACAGGGCCAAACATATTTGAATATGAAGCCATCAGGCCAAGAAATCTTGGTGTCTAGAGCTGAAAGCAAAATTGGTGGTTGGGTTCATTATCAAATTTCTTGCTATTTTGTGGCCACTCTGTCTATCCTGCCTGGACCTTACAAGGATTCACATGCATGTTGAACAAGATATTTAGGACACAAATATTTCACATCATTCAGGTGGGGGTAAAGCATAAGGCAGGAAACTCAGCCTGGACAAGCTGTGTGACATTGGCCAAGTTACTAAACCTTTCTAACCCTCAGTTTCTTCATCTGAAAATGCCATAATAATAGCATTTATCCCCTTAGGGCTGCTGTGCAGATTAAATGAGCTAATACATGTAAAGTGCTTGGCACAGTGCCTGGAACGATAAAGCTCAATACATAATTATCTATTACTATTATTATCCATTTTATCTGACATTTCCATTATAAAACATACTCACAAAATCCACATCAAATTTCTCCAAAGGATATTCTTACAAAATAAGGGTGCAAAGCACAAATGGTTCCGTACCATACCTCCCTAAAAAACTAAGGCCCAAAGATCCCACACTGGGCTGGGGGCGGGGGGTGGGGGAGCGAGGAGAAAATGCACAACACAAAAGCAAGAGGTAGTGGTGGATCTGATATTCATGCTACTCACACTTCAGCCAGCTTACCTTTAGGAAGTTTGAGCATTTTAATGCCCTTAGGTGCTTTTTGGAGTTCAGAAAGAACCTTTTACTGGAATAAGATCTAGGAGGCCTTACAAGGATTTCACCTTCAAAAGGTGCATCAAAAGGGCAAGATGAGGCTCTGGTCCTAAGTTTGGCTTCTCCCCACCCACTCATATTTCAGGTAATTCAGGAAGCAGTTCGGGAAGCCTCCTCATTATATTTTTGAAAGCTCCCTTTCCATCATTAAAAAGGCACACATTTCTCATAGGTAAACATCCTTCAGTTGAACAAACTCGAAGCAAGCCTATTCCTAAGTAAAGTTGCCTTCATTTTCCAAAACTCCTGGGCACACTTAAACCAACGTGTGAAATTCCATTTACTCCAGGGGCAGTGGGGGTGTGGGGGTGTGGTTGCTACATGCTTAAGCTTACAACAGTGAGACCCAGTGAAAGACAGACTGACAAACCCGCAGAACCAGCAAAATCTTAATGCCTAATAGCAAATTATTTTTAATAAAGGGCCAATCAAAAATTTACTAGAACATGAAGGAGACTTTAAGAGACCACTTAACACAGGCTGCCTGGAGCATGAGACCTTCTGAAGCTGCCGTGCCATCTAACGTAATAATATTTCAGTATTCTCAAAGCTATATACATACAATGGCTGAACATACTTCTTACCCATCATAGAAACTAAAGAAGGTTCCAGCAGCCACCAGATTCCCCAACAGCCTGACAAGTCAAGGTTTCCGAATGATCAAGAGAATAGCCCAAATATCCCACTAGAACTGCCCCTACCTAGCAAAATAACAAATCAGATTTAAAAGTAAAACTGTAAGACATACCGGTCTTGTTCAAATAGTGTTTAAAGGAAAAACGTTAGCTCTGCTGAAAAAATTCACCCATTATTTCAGTCTTGGCTTGGCCTTTATCCCTATAGTTGACACAGCCATTTTATTTTAAATGACTTGTAAAATGTTACCAGAATGGCCTTAAAATCAATTTAATAACTGACCTGCACTCTCCTGGTGCATGGGAAAAGCAAGGTGTAAAAATATCCAAAGAGAAAGCAAGCAAAATGTAAAAGCAAAACTCATTCAATGGTGCCATCTAGTGGGAAAATGGGGTGGCAACATTTGGATAGCATGCTTAAAACTCTCAGAATCTGCGTGCTTGAAAGAAACCGCGTTCAGTGTTTCCCGGGAGAGGTTCTTCACTGACGGGATACTGTCGTCAATACATTCAGACATGCTGGGTGAGACACTGGAAAATATGCCTTTACCACAGGATACCTCACAGCCTGGAATACGCTAACCCATGCCGGAAACCTCCAAAGGGCGATGTGGCATTTTTCACATGTATTTGATCTGGAAAACTCTTTACTTGTGAATGCCTCTGAACTCCACACAGCACAGTGGAGTCTCTCAAAACAATTTTTGGGAAATGCAGATCTAATCCCACTCCTGCCTCCACATCTGACACACGAGGGCTCCAGCAATTTAAGTAACGTTTCCTGGTTCTCCATACGCCAGCACAATCCCCACAGCAGGGCTGGGTTTTCAGTGAGGGAAAAGTGGGAGGTGGGCTACAGGGCACTCCCCTCTTGTCCTTCTTCTCTATCACTGAAATTCAGTTGTGCGAGATCTGGAGGAAGGGTGGGTTTTGCAGTTAAATATTTTAACACTTAAAATAATACTTATGGGGCCGGCTCGATAGCCCAGTGGATAGGGCGCCGGCATACCACATGGGATGCCCCGGGTTCGATTCCCGGGGACCTCTCCTAGCGGGCAGACCGCCTTGAGAATGGCAAGCCGCCATGGGCGGGCCAGAGCCGCCGTGGGCAGGGCAAGAAGCTGCCACGGATATGGCAAGAGCCGCCACGGGCAGGGCAAGTCGCCTGCGGATGGAGCGCAGCCAGCCACCCGCGAACTGAAAGCCGGCCGTGAACGGACGCAGAGACCGCCCACAAGCGGGGAAAGCCGCGCCTACGCAGTGACCACTCTCGGCGCGTCGCTGCAGCGGGGGGGGAAGGGGAGATATGTAGTAAAATAAATAAATCTTTAAAAAAAAAAATAAAATAATAATAATACTTATACTCCAAGTTCTGATGGTTATATTTTAATCTGGCTACAGGTGGATCTTAGCATTATATAGAGACATGGGTATTTATAAATTTTTAGAGAAACAGTTTAAGGGTGTGCAGAAGTTACCTCTGATGCGTCCCGTTCAGCTCCCACTTGGGCATAAGACTGAAGGACAACGATACCTCGTAGCACTTATGGAAACCAAAAATCAAAGAATTACAGCCTCAAATAATAAGCTCTAAGAAGGGCATGCCTTCCACACCTCCTCCGCTCGAAGTACAGCAAATATTAGGTGGGACGGTAACATGGAAATTACAAAAGTTTCCGAGGCTATGGTGACAAATTATGCTGAAAAATGAAAATATAATTTCATTTGGAAATAAATTTTACGTTTCAAAAGAAAATTCCATTGTGGGCATCTTGTTGGCATCCCAGGGAATGTACAGAAGATGCCAGCCGGACGGCTCCTTACAGGGCGACCCCTTGGTGCGGGTGGCGCTGGCTGGGTAGCCCCCGTAACCCATGCCACTGAGGGAGACCAAGTCTCCCAGTGTTTTTCACACTGCACCTGAAGAATTAGTAACTCTAAAAAGTTCTGTGGTCACACAAACTGGTTCCACAGCCCACTCCCTTCTCTTGAGACTGAAAAATGGGATAACAATAACTTGAATGGAAGATTAAAGAGTAAACACAAGGAATAAAGTATCTTACTAGGGTTGGTCTTAAGTCATTGCCCAATAAGTGCTGATTTTTCCTTCCTAGCTCCCCCTGCCGGGACACTTTTTGCTTAACAATGTCCTGAGTCATTTTATTCCTCGTTACCACTTGCTCCTCTAAACCATTGTATTTTTTAATACTAGTGCCTCATTAGATCACTAGCATAGATAAAATTCCAAAGTGGTTTTCTCTCTAACACTGACCCACACACACAAAATAGGCCTTTTATATTTAAAATTAATTTGGGGAATTTATTATAAAATAGAACATGAAGATTCTCTAAAATAATACAATGTAAAGCAAAAAAGAGGGAAAAAGGGCAACCTACAAACCCATGACTATAGCCCAACCAGTTTTAGTATTTTGATGGTAGTCCTTCCTAGTTTTGTTTTTTTTTAATTTTGAGGATGCTAATTTTTTTTACAGTTGTAAATATACTTACTATATAACATTGCATCTTTTCCCACTGATTCTTTAACATTTGTTCATATCATTCCACAGACATAAGTAACTTTAATACTTGTCTGTTTTTACTTTTATAAAACTATTACAAGCTTATTGCAAAAAAACTGAGAAATTACATAAATGTACAAAGGAAAAATAATCTCCTGCCATCCTTCCACCCAGAGAAAAATTTTTAAATCATTTTGATGGCTATATAATATTCCATGATTGCTAGCTTTATATTTGGAAAATTTTAAGTTTCCTCATTTAAAAAGGGAGAAAAAAATGCTTTGAATATATTAGGACACAAAACTTTTCCTGTACTAAGAACTGTCTCCAAAGGATAACTTCCAGAATCAAAGGATAGCCTCATGTATACTGGCAAGTCTTATTTCCCAAAGTGGCTCTCCCAATTTACAGCAAATGTGGGACCTCTTAGCCCTCGACGATGAACGGGAGGCTCGAGAGGTGACTGAAGGTGAGCAGACCACTCTCAGTTTAGTCCAGGTTGGACATGCACAGCAAATGGAAAGCTCTGGAAATGCTCACTCGTTTGCATGCAAACTCAGACATTACCATGAAGAATCCACTCCCCATACGTGAGATTCAAATATCAAAAGCTCCCCAAAACTCAAACGCCATAAGTTTTCAATAGGACTTGTGCTTCTGGTAGGTGAAGAAAAGCTCTTAAGTAGGAGCCCAACTTCAAGATGTTAACAAGAGGGGGCCGGCTGTAGCCCAATTGGTAGGGCGCCGGTTTACCATATAGGAGGCCCCGGGCAGACCGCCTTGAGAAGCAAGCCCCCGAGAGCAGGGCAAGCCGCCGTGAGCAGGCAGGCCGCTGCGCAGTAAGCTGACTCAGCAGGTCGCCACAGCAGGGGGGAGACAAGCAGACACAGAAGAAGGCAAAGATGAGCACAGCAAGAACAAGCAGAAAGGGGGGGGATATGTAATAAATAAAAAATAAATCTTTGAAAAAAAAAGATGTTAAGAGATTTAATATCTACATACAGGATTGGTGCTTTAATCGGATTAACTGGAACCCAGGTGCAGAGTGGGAAACAGACAACAGTAGCATCAGTTAGGGTAGATGGATTGGAAGAGGGCTGGACCCAAGTTTGAAAGTGGCACTGCTCTGCACCAGAGGGCTCGCTGCAATTACAATGCACCCACCCTGAAAAGCTGCCTGCTTTTGTTCTGCTCACGGAGGCAGCAACATGACAGGATGCTGCTAAGTGTCACTAAGAGGCATCAACTCATCTGAAATACTTTCTTGGCACCTCACATGTTCCAAAGCCCCCAATATTATGCTCAGCTCAAGAGTTAAATTTCCTCCAGAGTCCCCAAACCAGAAAAAAAATGTTTTCATTATAAACCATAAGTTCATAGAATCCTGCTTTCACGGTAAGTTCTGACAGGACATCCAAGTATTCCCAAAGCTTAGCTCTGCGTTAGAATGCACACCACGTTAGGGACAGTGAATTTGCCAAGAGCAGGGTCCAGCTCTGATTCATTTTTCTTCCTTTGCCTTGCTTAAAGAAGAGCTCCCAACACACTGCCTGATCGGCTGACACTACTCCACATTTGAGAGAGCACTCATTCAAACGTCTGTTGTGCTCTTAACCACGTGTCAAGTCTCACGCCAGGTTCTGGTAATCCAAAAAGGACACCAAATTGGTAACTTCAAACTGCAGCTTATTCACTTACCAGATGTGTGAACTTGGGAAAGTCACCTAAATTCTCTGAGCCTCAGTTCCCTTATCTGTAAAATGTGGGATAATAATGATACCTTCCTCACAGTATTAAATAGTCTTACCTACCTCCCAAATGACGTGAAATAATATGCATCAAGAACATGGTGTTCAATACCTATTAAGTATTCAAAAATGCAGCTTAATCACTAATGTGAAAAAATAGAAGCATAATTAATTTAGCTGCTTGGGGTTAAGTTATTAAGGTACCGAGAGAGGATGTGCAAAAATAAAACTTTATATCTCTCAAATTGAACTCAATATATCCTGCACATTCTCAAGTCCACCCCCTAGTGGAGTCAGCTTAATTTTGCCAATGAGAAAGAACTACCACCATCAGCTAAATGTCAGCCTTTAGGACTCTTCCTTTCCCATCAGTAAGTGCATTTATCCCTAAATTCCCGGCACTGGAAAAGAGGCTTCAAACATTCCTGTCCTCTGTAAGCAGTGCCAGAGAAGGTGGTGCCACCTGGACTCGGGTGTTGACCTCTCACATCAACTACTGGTGACTGTAGTCCCGGGTCCCGGCCTCTGACAAGGTCCAGGCACTCCTTGACCTCACCCCAGGCCTCCGCAGCCTGCAAACCCTCTCAGCACCTGTCACAGGTCCCCTCGGGGGCTCAGCACCACTCAGCTGCCTGCCCCACAGCATCCTGGAGGCCGTTCTCAGTCAGTCATGGCCACTTTGGCACCCAAGGAGCTGGCTGGATATGCATTGTCTGTTTTCCCCAGGCTGCCCCTGGGAAGCAAGCTCAGGTCCCCTGGCTCTGGACTCCTCCCGATTTATCTTGGGAGAGCTCCGGTTCTGAGGAGACCATATCTATTTCCGACTTTGCTCATGCGGAGTGGGACAGGGTGCAGGGGATCTCTTCCCAGGCACCCACTTGCTTTCCAACAACAATTGCGTCCTCTTTGACCCGCCTTTTTTCTGCCTGCAGGTTGAACTCTTTCTGCCTTTTGGGTGGGAAACCGCACCCTGCCGCTGGGCATTCTCTGCTCCATGACTTAGAACCTTGCCCACAAAGTTCCAGCACCACCAATATCACCAGGGAATTTATTAGTAGCGTGGAATCTCTACCCCCCACTGCAGACCTGATGAGTCAGAAACTTCATTTGACAAGATCCCCAGGTAAACTCGTTATATTTTGAGACTTGGTGGCTTAAAGATAGACTGCAGGCACAGTTCTCCCAGCCTAGATCTTAATCTGTGAGGCCAGAAGAACCTTCCCTCTCTTTCCACAGGGCTGGCCATTGCAAATCAAACTCACCTTGGTGTTCGCACTACTGCAAAATTTTAAACTCTATTTGGAAGCTCACAAGCGAGCTGTAAATCCTTCTCTGGAAAGAATGAATGCTTTTGAACCTCCAGGAAGAGAACTGCAGAGCAGTTAGGAACGACCAGAACTTACCACAAATGAAAATCACAATGGTAAATATTTCAAAACCATTATCCTACTACACTCCCAACAGGTGATTCAAATCAACCTGAAATACAGCCGATATTCAACATCAGTGAGTCGGTCACAAAATTAAATTAATATGGGCTGACCATGGCTTTGAGGTTAATAATTCCTAATGAGAATTACTCCAATAGGTAGATAACAGAGACAGATCTGTTTTCTCTTGTTAATAAGTAGAGTTTGCTCCAGTTTTCAAAGAAAATACCATAATTCATCTTTTCTTTCTTTGTAGCTAGTGATTTACTTTCCAGGAAATTATTTTCTTAAGGGGAAGCAGCCTTGTGTGGAAGAAAAAAATTAAGCCAATGTACTTAAATACTTATTGGCTGTGTGACCTTAAGAAGTGCTTAATTAATCAGTTTTCATATCTGTAAAATGGGGGCAGATGTATCCATCTCATAGGATCACTGCGAGGATTAAATGACTAAATATTACATAATGATATATAATCTGGCATGGAGCAAGTGCTACACACCCATACCCTCTTATATATTTTCCTTCTAGATGACATAATGTGTAGCACTTTAAAATTTTCATGAGTTGAATAAAGAAGGAGCCTCATCCTTATCTCCCAACCCCAACACTCCATTTCCTACCCCAGTAACTCTTACAGCTGACAATTAGATTGTGATTTAAGCTACAAAAGTAGAAGCACTTGAGGAAATTAGCCTCAGGTTCAAGGTCAAATTAATGCATTGATGCTTGAAAACCTTGAACCTAAAAAGAGGATTTGGCACGTTTTTTCTTTTCAGTCATTGTCTAATGAGTATGAACTTCACCCCCTTCATCAATTCCAGGCATTTTTCTTTCTAAATCCTACTGCAACACAGAGAAAAGGTTCATATCTAGTCATTATACAGAAGCCTGAGAGAGCAGCTGAAACGACCATGGCTGAAATGGGGGTAGGCAGCCAGATTCTAGGGCCTTTCATCCCACGGCAGACCCCAGCCTGGCCCCACAGAACTCTAGGATTCCTCTGTGCACCTTTCAATCCCACCGCCTCAGATATCTACCTCAGGCATTGGCAAACTTCTGCTGTATATTTTGTGACAAAGAGTAAATATTTTTGGTTTTGCCAACCATAAGGTCTCTGTCACAACTACTGAACTCTGCCGTGGTAGGTTGAAAGCAGCACAGACCACATAAATGACTGGATGTACCTGTGCTCCAAGAAACCTTTACTAAAACAGGAGGCCAACTGGAATTGGCCCAAGGGCTGTAGTTTGCTGACCCGTGATCTAAACTAGAGACATACCTTTGTATTATCTCATGGTTCACATGATATTCAAGAAGGAGATGCAGAATATTTCACAGAAAGCACGAGAAACTCCATTTTGTACAACTTGAACTTTATTTTCACTTTATCCACAATGTTTACCAAAGTCTTCAAGATAAGCAAGTCTCATCTCATTTATTTACTGAGTAGCTGTTTAGGACCTTAAAACTATGTTTTACTCCATAAATCATGATCCTCTCTAATGTAATCTTTCATACACAGTGAATTTTAATTCTTGGAAGATATATGTTGATCCCTGCAATCCTACGGATCAGTAAATATCTCATAGGAATCACATAAAATTAGGATTACCCCTCCTCTCTCAGGTGTAAATAGCTGATATTATGAATAACAGCCTACCAAAAGAGTTTCCTGATAACAATCATCAGGGATACAATGGGTTTAGGGGAAATAACTTGGGCTTTACAGTAATTTTTAATACAGTATCATAGACACTACCTAGGATATTATGCTTATATATATTTATTGCATATGTTTATATATTATAATCTACTATGTTAACTTCACTACACTATGCCAAATGTCACTGACAACAACCAGGTAGAACCCTGCCTTAAGGGTCATGGGAAGGGGTCCCAGCAGCCGTGTTTGTTCCATGTGGCCAATCTTAGCCAGCCAGGCCTGACCAGAGCAAGGATGACTGTTGACACAAGCTGGGCCCTCTCCCACATTCCAACTGCACCTATAATGGGTAAAGCCAAGAACTATGGGGCAGCTGATTTTATCATCTGATCGAGTTGTAGAAAAGGCAGGTAACGCCTGTGCTCAGGAGGGCCTGGCTATCCTGATAGCCCTCAGGTTCCCTCCTCCAGCCCCTTCCTCAGGGTCCGTAATGTCCTGCACTTAGATTGCACAAGCTCCCCTGTGTCCTTTCAGTAAAGACTCCTTTTAGTTGGGCCAGCCTGGGTTTCTTGTAACCACAGAGTCTTAACTACCACACATACTGCCTCATACCAATTCTCATTCCACCTTCCTGATCACATCTCTCAGTCTTCTCCAGAGAGAAAGCAAATTTGCTCCCAAAGTCCTTTGGTCTGTGATTTGGAAAAGCAAGCTCTAGGAGAATATTCTGGGAGACCCTCAGGAAACCAGCCCAACCCCAAAGGTCCTGGGACTCTGCCACTGCCAAGCACCTTCTCATGGGAAGCAGATGAGAATAAAAGACTTTCCATAAAAGTTTAGTGAAAAACTTAACCAAATATATTAAGGGAAGGCTGAACGAGAAGTCACCAGGGGCCCTTAATTTTGGCACCAAATAAATGAATGAAAAAACAAGAGAACATTAAACCCCCAGCCCTCTGGGAATGGCAACCCACAGGAGCTCCCAGATGCTTGGCTGTAAGTTCAGGCAGCCCCCCTGCCATTCACCCTGTGTCCTATAGCTGTGCGAGCCATGCCACACCTCCCTCCATCCCCTATCCAATCCATCCCATAGCCCACTCCAGATCAGTCTTCCTTAGGTTTAGATTCATAACAATCACATTCTTTCTCAAATCCACCAATAGCATCCTGTGGCCAGGCCAACTGCAGAATGCCAACCTGATTATGCCCTGCCCTTGCACAAAACCCTTTAGTGGGTTCCTAAAGCTCTAGAATAAAGTCTTAACTGCTCATCATGGTCTACCAACTCTCATAAAATCTCTCTCTGATCCTCCTCTTCAGCCTCATGAAAACCTCTCTCCCTCTTGTCTGCTCTGCTGTAAGTATTCTAGACCTATGCTGTCCAATATGATAGCCACTAGCCACATGTGGCTAATTAATTCAGTTCCTCAGTTGCATTAGCCACATTTCAAGTGCTCAAGAATCACATGTAGGGGCCGGCTGTAGCCCAGTTTGTAGGGCGCCGGTTTACCACACGGGAGGCCCTGGGTTCGGTCCCCGGGCCTCCTCGAACGGGCAGACGGCCTTGAGAAGGCAAGCCAACGCGGGCGGGGCACGCTGCCGAGGGCAAAGGCAAGCCCCCGCAGGCAAAGGCAAGCCCCCGGGAGCAAGGGCGAGCCCCAGGGAACAGGCAGGCCGCTGCCCCGGTGAGCTGACTCGGCAGTTCACCCCAGCAGGGGGAGACAAGCAGACACAGAGGAATGCAAAGAAAAATGAACTCAGCAAGAACAAGCAGAAGGGGGAGATGTATAATAAAAAAATAAAAATAAAAATAAAAAAAAAGAATCACATGTAACTAGTGAATACCACAGTGGACAGCACAGTTGTAGACTTTCCTTGGTTTCTAGAATGGACCCAGCTCTCTGGTGCCTCCCGTGCATCTATAACCTCCCTTTCAAATCTCAGTTTAAACATTACTGACCCAGAGACGGCTTCCTTGCTCCCTCATGACTAGGTTAAGTAACTCTGTTAATTTCTCCAAGGCATAATTAACTACTGAAATTATTTAATTCCACACAATTTGTTTAATGTGTTTCCTGTAAGGTCCAGCATTGTGTCTGTCTTATGAATGGCTATATATACATTGCGTAGTGGGCAGTCGATAAAGACTCCTTCATCTGCTAACCTCATTCTGGTGTATAAAGCACTGCAATAAGGGGAAGCCTCTCTTACCTTTCATCCTGAACTTCTTCTGATTCTCCCTGCCTTTCCTATGCCCCAAACTGCACAACCCACTGTCCTCTGGTCTTACCCTGCCTCTTCCTACCCTGAGCTTTTGCTTGCACTGTGCCCTGTTGCTATCCTACCCCATCCCATCTCTTGAAATCTGACCCCTTTCCAATGTCACATCCTATAGGAAGCCTTTGGGGTTCCCCAACACCCGGGGTATATTGTTCATTCTTTGCACCTTTCCTAAACTAACTTTGGCATTGCTGTTCTTCAAGCATATGAATCCTCCTCCTGCCCCCTGCCTTATGGCTGGAAGGCCAGTGGCTGCATCACCCCAGCCCCCAGCACTGTCTCTGGAACAAAGCACCCAATCCATGCAGGAGAGATGGGGAAAGGCTGAATCACAGGCAGAGCCATGAACTAGTGAGAACAGAGCTGGGATGGCTAGCAATCGAACAAAGAGTTCACAAGGATGATAGCAGGAGTAGGAATTTCTAAAGAGAATTGTCGAATAAAAATGGATTAAAACAGAGTGTTAGGGGGCCCGGCTAGATAGCTCAGTGGATAAAGAGCGCGCCGGGGTACCACATGGGAGGCCCCGGGTTCGGTTCCCGGGGACCTCTCCGAGCGGGCAGACGGCCTTGAGAAAGGCAAGCCGCCGTGGGCAGGGCAAAAAGCCGCCACGGGCAGGGCGGAGCCCCCA
>PVKH010002340.1:0-22019 GCA_004027955.1 Chaetophractus vellerosus
GTCATCCATTCTTCATCCAATCTTGCTGATTGATGCAGATGCAATTAGCCCCAGGCTTGCTGGACCCAACAGCTGGGCACAATTACCTGGCCGAGTTGACACATTAGCCTAGCCATCACAGTAAGTAACTTCAGGTTTTTAGGAGTTGCCATTTATCAGGTAAGGAAGTCCCCTTCTAGTCCTCGTTTGCTGAGAGTTTTTATTAGGAATGGGTGTCAGGTTTTTTGAGATTTTGTCTAATACTATTTCTGCACCTATTGCAATGTTCATATGGCTTTATATTTTCAGTTTGTTAATAGGGTCAGTCACACTGACTGGCGTTCAATGTTAAACCAAACTTACATTCCTGGGAGAAATTCCACTTGGTCACAGTGAATTTTATTTTTTATATATAGTTGGGTTCAATTTGCTAAAATTTTAAGAATATTGTATCCATGTTCATGAAGGATATTGGCCTGTAGTTTTCTTTTCTTGCAATATACCTTTGTCTGGATTTTGAACCAGGGTAGTGCTGGCCATTTTTAATTAGTTGGGAAGTATCCTCTCCTTTTCAATTTCCTGGAAAAGTTTACGTAGGATTTTATTATTTCTTCCTTAAGTGTTTGGAAGAATTCACTAGTGAAGCCATCTGGCCAAGAGTTGTATAAGACAATAGTTGCCTGCTTATTAATGTTATGAATTTAAAAATAGACTGTCATTGGTAAACTTCAATGACTGAAGTTATGTATTTTTGCACCAAATATTTTAGAGTCATAATCAATTCTGCATGCTCGGTATATGAATTCAGCAAAATGCATGGCTAAACCCTAGGCCTTTAGAAATAGTACCCAAGTCTTGATCCTATGTACAGTCATTGGTTTTGGATTTCAGTTTGCCTGATCCTGACTCTAAAGGTAACCAAATTCTCCTTCTGGAATGTTGCTGTGTTTGAGTCAGAAAATCTTCATACAAGGCTGTTGTGAGAGGCAACTGAAAAGATAGACACAGAGACATCATAAAGCTTAAAGAAGGGTTGGACTAAGTGCCTTATATCCAATTGTTTAATAAATGTCTATATATGATGGAGTTGATGTCAGCTTGTGGGGAAGTAGCAAACTTAAATTCAACTCAAATTATTATTTTTTAATGTGGTTACCATCAACTACCAAAAAGAAACCAAGACTTACCTAACACCAAGTTGCCCAAGTCCAAATAATAACACTATTTGGTGGTCTGAGTAATGATATTAGTAAAATTAGAATGGCTATAAACTGCAACAAAAACTATCATTTGTAATCATTACAATAACCATTTCCTGAACATTAAACATATTCTAGTAAAGAAAAAAGAAAATTCCCTAAAGAGGAGGTCTCAAATCCACAAATAGCATATCATGCCAAGATCAGAAAGTATTTTTACTTTCTTTGCCAAGGACAGACAACTTTGTGAAAATGTCTTGAAAATATGTTTATATTCATGTTGATATTAAAAATCTTTTTCTTACTTTATGATTAAGGAAAAATAGTTCACAAAGCTAATCCAGTTATTTCATTACACTGATTTGCCAGAAAATTGTAAAAATCCTGAAAAAAAGCAGACATGTTCTTTAAAGATATGAAGTATTATTATTAATGAAGAAAGATTCTTTATCAGAGGTGACAAGTCTAACGTGTGTTTTAAATATGCCTTTACTAATACCTTTTTGTAATCTTGAATACTCCCTCCACTCAATTTTGGCAAAATGTATTTCATGCTCATTTAATTAATCCATTTATAACTTGATCTGCTTCTCATCTAATCAATGATTTTCCTTTCACTTGGCCTGGCTGACATTATGAACACAGCCTTTCTACTCAATGAACCATTAAATGCAGCCATCTCAAACTCTCACACTGTACAATTTATCTGATTAGTCAAACCAATTAAAATTAATACTATAAATACTCAAACAACAGTAGGAGTATTAAAGAAGTAATTTAGGAGTCAGAAGACTTGGGTGCTGGTGCCTGCTTTTGTCACTGATTAACTATTAAGGCCTTAAATAATGTGTTATCCCCACTGGGAAGGAATTTTTTACATCTATAAAATAATAATATCTATAAATTCTGCTAAGCCTCTAGGTATTTGTGCAAAATCTCAGAAGACTGCTAAACATCTTAAAATCAAGACGGAGGCCATAAAATAATTTATTAGATAATGTAAAGAGCTGGGTTCATTTCTCCCGAGCGGAGTGCATGCATAGGTGAGTGGGTTAGCACCTTGGTGCTCACAGGGTATTCATCAGATCTTGGTGCAGAAAGTTACTTGGCACAGAATTGTTGAACTTCTCACACATCAATTAGGGATGCTGCATCACTTGGATACCCTCAACCTTATTTGGAGCTTAGTTAAATTAAGGTCCAATAGGACAGGCAGCATTTTAATTTGTGTAAAAAAAATTCTTTTGGGCAGTCTATTAGCTCTGGCTTTTCTCTTGAGGGAACGTTACAAATAAGCTTAATTCTATAAGAAAATATAGAAAGTGATTTATATCTGGCCACCAAGATTAAACATCATGTACATTTACACTTTTAGTACATTGTATAAAAATATTTTCTAATGCTTACTCTTCATACTGCCCAATTTTGTAATGTGGCCAAAACTTTGGCATATTTATCTTTTCCTTCTATGTGGCAGAAATTCTCCACTTTAGTGGCGCCGCATACGATGTCCAGACTGGTATGTAAATTCACAATTAACTTTCCTGAAATCACAGATGTTCTTCAATTGTACCTCTTATCCCACTTCCATTAGATTAACTCAGCCTATAGTGACTTTCTGCCACCTGACTCCAATGTAGCTCAGTTTTTCCATTTATCATGTATTGTCTGAAATTGCCATATTTTCAATATTTTAATATATGTCTTATGTTCTCAATTTAATTGCAAGACCTTAAATGTTTTGTTCCTCACTCAGTACCTACCAGTGTGTCTTAAGATTGAAAATACTTGATAACTATTTATTGATCATGAAACAAGGGAGTTGCTGAATCTAAAATAAGCAATTTAAAGATACATTATGCCAATACTTGGAATAGCAGATTGTCTACAGATGCCCTATTTAAATTAAAGATCATTTGTTGTTTAGCTTTTTTACCTGAATTTTTAAATATTTACTCACCCATCATTTTATTTCAATTTTTCAAAACTATCAAAAAGCAATTTGAAAAATATAGTAGCTCCAATTTGATCTGATTTCCTAACACGAACAAGGTGACAATAGATTAGTAATTGACAAATTTGTCTATTTTCCAGAAGAAGAAGAATTTGTAAACAGATATGTCATCAATAAGCCTCATCTCCTAGAGTTAGAAACCTAAAAAAGGTTATTTTTAAATATAAGTATGTAATAAAGTAAATAGAAAAATAAATGCTCTATCACACTTTTCAATATCTCATAAATTATTTTTAAAGTATTATTATATGCATACTATGTGACATACTGCTCTTGGTGCTTGAGATACAGAAGTCAATAGGAGCCCTACCCTAGGTTTATATCCTAGGTCAAGGACAGGCAACAAACAAAAATTGTATATGCACTATAATATTAAGGAATGATGATGACTAAATATAATATTGTTACCTATATTCATATTAATAACATTAATATTGTTTACAATGCTAAAATTAAAGTAGGGCATAGGTAGTAGGAAGTGACAGCAGTAGGAGTATTGATAGGTTACTTGAGAGAGGGTCAGGGGAGCCTTCTCTGGGAAAGCAACATTTGAGTAGATACATGCATGAAATGAGGGCAAGTCATACAATGGTCCAAGCTGGAGAGAAAGCAAGTGAAAAGTCTTAGGGAGGGAATGAGTTTCGGGAAAGGCAAGGCAGGTGTGGCTGAAGTTAAGTGTGCAAAATGAGAAAGTTTGAGTCATACATTAAGGGTTGCCAGCTTTGAAAGGGGTGGAGGCTATTTCTGAGATAGACAAGAAACGAATGGATAGTTTTGCACAGGCTAGTGGCAAATACCTGGTTTTGATGTCTCTATACATTTCTGCTATCTTCTCAACTCAGGAGGTCTCCACCTTCCCCTCAATGCAGGCATGGGCAGAGCAGGAGTCTGATCGCTTTGAGAGGCAGGACTCAGCTCATAGCTCATGCTTGATCGATGCATGCACATGTTGACCAGCAGACTAGTTGAATAATTGGTTGGTTGCATGACACTACCTATACCAGTCAGTTCCTATTTAGTTCAAATATTATTTGATTTATTATATATCTCTGGACTTCGAGAAAAACTTAAAATTGAGATGTTGGGTTAATGACTAGAGGCCTGTCTGCCAAAAGAAGAATGGTTATAGTTTGGGCTACTGGAGTTTAAAGCTCCCTAAACAATCAGGGCACATACTCATGATGCTAGGGGGCAGAGTAAAAGAGAACAAGCAGAAATGCCTCCTCCCCTTCTCTAATATACAACCTCTCCCCTTGGCTAATTGAGAACTCATAAAGGCCAAGAGCTGTAGGATCATTTCTCTATCCTGGACCAGACTGCTACAAAACTAGTCAGGTTTCCATATTTTGTTAATTATCATATGTTACAGAACATAAACATAGCTTTAATGGAATCTAATATTTCTGTTTATATCATTTTATTGATAGCCATGCTATATTTTGTGGATTTCAATATATCATCTCTATTTCCCTGACAGATTCTTTCTTTGGGTGCACTGTTTGGGCAGTTAAGTAAGATGAAATACTCTCCATTCTATTACAACCTATCCTTAGGTGGTATATTTTATGACCACAATGAAATGATGTAACTGAAATGATTTTGGAAACCTTATGTTTTAGGATGCTGAAGGCAGAGCTTATTTTAGGGGTATTTTTATGATACAGATGACTAAAGGTATGAAAAGGTAGAAATAGTTATTGTATTAAATATACATCTTGATTCACTTGACCTTTTTAAAATCCACAATATTTTAATCTATGTCAAAACATATGTAGATGCAACTTGCTTGCTGGGCCTGGTCTTCAATAATCAGTATTCCCGAATTCACCAACCTGAGCGATATCATGCTCTAGATATCCCCACACCCATGAAAACTCACCAATGCTTTACCCTTTTATTCAGGACATTGTTCTCCTAACAGGCCAGAAGACTCAGCACTTCTAATATGTTGATTATCTTTCCAGCTAAAATGTACTTTAAATTCCTAATGAATGAAACAAGTGTAGGAAGAGCGAGGGAGTCAGCTTGGATAAGTAAGAGTTTTTTAATATAAATGTACACATGTGCTCCTTTAAAAAAAGTTTCTAGGCATTCTTCATGGATTTCTTTTCTTTTTATGGAACTCTTAAAGATCTACTGTGTCATAAGGAGGGCCAGAGACCATGAGAATGGAAATGCTGTTTGGAAGTGGCAATTCCTACACATTTTATTTTCTGGAGAATAGTATGTAGGTAGGAAGTGGTGGAAATAAGAATAGATAGAAAGCAGTTGTAGTAAGATAAGTGAGAGGGTCTCATATATAGATGGTAGCAGTGAATGTGTTGAGAGGTTATTAGATTCTGGGTATATTTTGAAGGTAGGGTCAATAGGATTTCTGCTCAGATTGGATGTGGGATTATAAAAAGAAAAAAGTAAAGGGTAAATTCAGTTTTGGTTCTTAGCAAAAGGAAGATGGAACCTCCATGAACCAAAGGTCCTGGACAGGATAAACTTGAGGTATCTAGCCATCATCTAAATGGAAGTGTTGAGAAGGCAGTTGTATATATGAGTCTAGAGGGCTCAGCAGAAGATCTATATTGGACTTATATGTTTTTAAGTAGTCATCACATAAATCATATCTAAAGACTGGGCAAAAAAATGAAAGGAATGAACTTAAATAGAGCAGAGGACTAAGGACTGAGTCCTGTGGTACTCCAACATTAAGAGGGCCATTAAACTTAAAATAAAATATACTTTACCTCAGTAACTGTATCAAACATTTACTTCAGCATGAATGATGGTGAATGGATAGCCAGAGGTCTCTAAAAATAGTCTCTCACTTTTTCCCTCAATAATACTCTACAATTGGGTACAAGATGAATTTTTACCTCCAGATAGCAAGAATTCTGATTGTAGTTCTGAAATCATTTTAATGATTTAGGTTTTGAAATTATTTTATTGACTATATAAGTAGATAAATAGGAAATTTATATTTTTAGAAAATAATTTATGTATTTGGGAGAGATTGTCTGGAAACAGGAAAATTATTTAATTCCAAAAACTGTCATTTTAATTAATGAAATCTAACAATGATATCTAAAGTTGGATAAGTGCTTTGTATTTTTTGCTTATCATATTATTATAAATTTCTTTTAGGTATTGTTTAGTTCTACCATTATTTTTGGTGAATCTTTGAGTATTTCTTTCAATTATCTCATTACTGTTTCAGAGAAAGTCCATCCTTGGAAATACGTGCTAATCGTAAGATTATTTTTTATCTTCTGTATATTTATAAGGTAAGGAAAATGTAGGAAAATTTCAATTATGTAATGAAATAATGCATTTTGGGTAGTTTTTACTCATATTCTATTTTAGCACTTACTAAAATTTAAAACTCAACTATGCATTTACAAATCAGAGTGTGCCCTCTGTCAAGGATTATCATGGGAATAAGCATAGCTGGTTATGTCTTTGTGTATGCTTGTGTTTGTGGTATGTGTATGTTTACCATTTTTCAACTCATAGACACTGATCATCTATTATAAGCCACATGTATTAGTCAGGGTTCTCCAGAGAAATGGAGCTGACAGGAGATATATACATATATGTATGTTTATGTATATGTGTGAATATATTCATATTTACATGCATGCACATATATGTGTGTAAATATTATGAGATTTATTATAGGTATTGGCTCATGCAACTATGGGGACAGACAAGTCTGAATTCCATAAGGCAGACCACAAGCTGGGAACTCTGATGATGGTTTTGATTAATTCCCCAGGAGAAATTGGCTGGCTGAAGAAGAGATAGAAATTCTTCTTTCTGACTGCTGGAATCATCAGTTCACCCTTTAAGGCCTAGAACTGATTGGATGAGACTCCTCTCTTCTCTCATTGCTGAAGGCAATTACCTTCCTTGATTGTAGATGTAATCAGCCACAGATGCAATCAACTGACTAGAGATTTAAATCCAAGAAATAGTCTTATGGTAACAATCAGGTTGGTTGCTTGACCAAACAACTGGACACCAAAACTTAGCCAAGTTGACACGTCAAATTAAATATCACACCATGCCTCAAGGAAGGCAACAAATATACTAACAACGGCATAGTAGTATCTTAAAAACAGCTATCTTACTTCTTGCAAAATTTAAAAACACAGTAAATCATTTCTGTAATTTTGTAAATAATTTCCACAGACTCTTTAGAGAGCTCAATTTAGTGAAATAAAGTCTTGTCAAGCATCCTTCTGATCTAATATCAAAAATGAAGTAGTAGAAAAAAATCAGCTGTCACACAGTGTAAGGGAATGATTAACTTCATCAGGTATAACAGGAAGGGTCTTCATGTGGCAGTGACAATTGTGGTACTTCTGGAAGAATACGTAGGACCCTTAAATTCTCACCCTCTCATCCCCTGTTCCTTTACTAACTGCTCATTATCCACCAGTTCTCATGTCATTTCCTCAAAGTAGCCTTTCCTGACACCTCTGGCCAGTTCATGTACCTTTTTTATAGGCTTCCCTCCTAGCAAAGATATTCTTTTCTTAATTTGTAATAAAATACATTGATTAGTGAAATTATTTGCCTGTCTTTCTCTAACTACCCCTCTTCCCCCAATTAGGAGCCCCATGAATGAATGCATGACACTTTCAGTTTGGTCACCTTTGTATCCCTAGTACCTAACATAGTGCCTGGCCAATGGGAGGAGCTTATTATTTACTTACTAGATGAAGAATTAGAGGAGTGAAAACAAGTTGAACTTTCAGGTGCTTCACTGAAATCATATATTTTTGTCCTCATCAGGTCCCTAACTAACTGACATTTTCAGGTCCCTTTGTATTGACTCTTTTTACCTAGCATGATAATTTGTACAGTAATTATACTACATGGCTCTTTCTTCATTTCAAAATGATATTAAATTTAAATCATTTTTCAATAATGAGATTATAATGTCAAAAAGATAAAATATGTTTCACTTTTGTAATGCCCTAATCAAAGGAAATATCTCTAATTGACTGCACTATTTTTCCTCAAACAACTAAAAGTCATTTATAGTGTAGTATTACTTATAATCAGTTATAGCTAATAAGACTAATCACTTTGTCAGACAGAAATGAAAAAACTTAAGCTTCATTGCATTATAAAAGCCCTCCACTTGTCAGTTTTTTTTTTTTTATGATAGATTAACCTGCTTTCTTTCAACACATACGAAAGATATAAATTGGAAACAAAAGAAAAATAGTCTTTGGTGTTTATGAGAGGCAAGCTTTTAGAAATAATGTTAAATCTCGGGGAGTTCCTGCCTATTATCTTAAGAAATATACATATTTATGGAAATAGCATAACACATTATTTTTAGAGCATAAAGGCGATCAAACTTACACATGGACAGTTAACTCTATGCTGAATGGAATTTTAAAAGTTAAAACCTTCTGCCCAATCGCTACATAAATTTCCCTGCTACACCTATGAAATGTCCCTCTTTAAATAGTAAAATATCCCTTTGAATTAGAAGCTTGCCTTCAGAGATTTATCTGTGAACATACTTCGATGGTATATATTAAGGAATGAACGAGGACTGTATATTGATTAGTTGACTAACCAAATATCAGGAGCATGAGGGAAAAAGATATTTTTTAATTAAATAGAAAATATAAATGTCAGGTTATAAAGACTGTGGATCCTGCTACATTTCTTGAAAGAGTGTTGACTTCTTTGTTTCAGCAGGCAGACATTAATTTGATTGGACTCAAACTGTAAACTCTGACATTTAGGTGCCAGCTCAAATCTCAATTCAATTCTTTTATTTCTAGCTGACCTGCTTGGAGTGTCACCTGGTATTGTATAACTCTGGCATATTCAGAGATTAGGGCAAAGGCTTTATGTAGAACTTTGAGTAATCAATCTCTGAGTCTTGTTTGGGGGCGGTGGGGTGGGGGGGATTTCTCCTAATCAACATCAATTTTGGATGCCTCAAATTCTGTTCGCCAGTGCCTCAGGCCAAAAAAATTGCACATTTTCCATTTGAGCTTTAGGAATCTCTCAGATGTAGTTTGGGTCAGAAGGCATAAAAGGGTGAAATTCAACCTATACTATTCCCCTCCTCCAAATATCAACCCCTTTCCAGAATCTACCTGTCCATGGGCTCTTTCTAGTGTGTTTGGAAAGTTACTTCTATATTCTGTTCTGAGGTTAAAGCTGCTTTCTGTGGGAGAGTTGCTCCAAGAATAGCTTTCTTCATCATATGTGTGCTTTTAACATGAAAGTTAATTCATTTTAGTTCTTCCAAATAATCATCTACTTATCAGGACTACTACATGAACTTCTTATCTAATGCACTTTATTAAAATAAGACCTCTTATTTATGAACCAAAATTTAAAGATTTTAAAAATCATTCCATAAGCTTTGAGAGCCCCAAATTTCTTATTTTTTAACCCAGTAATCACAGGCACTATGAAACTCACAGTAAAAACCCTTGTTTTTCTTTAAGCTGCAGCTTTTAGCAACATGAGAGAGGATGCCAACATTTTAGCATTACATGTTTTCCATTTTTTGTTTTGGAAACGGATAAATTTTATATTGCTTTAGATATGTTTGTCTGGACTAGCTATACTTTGAGAACCCATATAATAAGAGAACAAGTTGTTGGTCAATATTAATCTCCAAAGTTTTCCAAGACAGGGAGCAACAGAAAGTAAAGGGGCACAAAAGGGATATGAATGAGAGCTTCCTGTGTTCTGATGTGGATATTACCAGTGGCTGAATTAGAGAGAGATTTCTAACACCACTTAGATCTTCCCTCTATTTAATTAATTAGATAGATACAGGTCTGTAATTCTGATGGAAACGTATATATATTGTGGCATGATTTATATTTGAAAAATAGCCTCTGTTTCCAGCAAACGATTGTTTCTAAGCTTCTATTATTAAAGATAGTTCTCGTTGCAGTTTTACTGGTGTGAAAAGGAAATGTAAGGAAACAATAAACAGACTGTGTGGAATGGACTTATGTAGATCCACAAATGAGGCAATTTTAAGTTTCTTGCATTTTAAAAATGGTTTTAGCTTAAGAGAATTTAGGGAGATGATTCCAGAATTCAAATTACATTTGGAAGACTCATATTATTTTAAAATTCAAACCACTGGCTAGTCAAGATTTTGTTTACTTTTTGTTCTAATGTGCCTATTAAACACACAATCTTATTCACGTCAAAAAGTGTACCAAAGTTGCACTGTAATTGAAAATTCTCCTTAGTGAAATTATGCCTGTGAATAGAGATAGCACAGAATTATATTGAAATGCCCCAATGTTGAACTTAAATGGTTGGTATTTGGTGTGTGAGCAAAGTGTTGTCTCCAGCATCTTGCAAAGTTTCCAGGAGCACATCAAGGAGTCTCAGAAATGCAAACTGTTACCAAGTTTAAGATCTGAAATGAAGAACTGGAGATGATGAGTGTGTTGGCCAAGTACTCCAGAGAAACAGAACTGACAGCATATATACAGGGGTGTGTGTGTGTGTGTAAATATTAAGAGTTATAGAATTGGCCCACACAACCGTGGGGATTGGCAAGTCCATATTCCATGGGGCTGGCTGCAAGTTGAAAACTCTGATGAAGGTGAGACTGAAATCATCAAGAGAAGCTGGTATCTGAAGTAAAAGTAGGAATTCTTTCTTACTTCTGAAATCCTCAGTACTGTCTTTAAGACCTCCAACTAATTGAATGAGGAAAACCCCCCACATTGTTAAGGGCAATCTCCTGTTTTTGATTGCAGATACAATCACCCCTAAATACAATCAACTGATTAAAGATGCAAATGTATCTATGGAATAACTTCACAATAACCAGTAGTCCAGTGCTTGACTAAACAATTGGATACCATTACCTGCAATAAGAATCAAAAGTTGCCTGGAGCTGGCATATTCATAGTACTAGGGAGAAAAATAAATAAAACATGGCTTCTGGAATTTAAAAATAAATTGTCTTGTCTGGAAACGTTTGGAAAACATATCACATATAACTTACTATTTGCCTTCAAGAAATATTCTGAAGACACTGCTGTGGGAATATACTAACTAGGCATGGATAGAACTTGCCTGCTGGCAGCTCACGATCTAAAATGGTGAGGAAAACCGTGCACAATAGCTAAATTAAGGAACAGGAAGATTAAGAATTTGATCACCTAGCTAGCGAATAGATTATTTTTACATTTCAATTTATTTTGAAATAGAGCTATTTCAGATACACAAACTTCTATGAATAAAAAGATAAAGCAATACTGTTAACTGACTAGGACACACCACCCAACTTAAGAAATATAACATTGGGAGAATAACTGAAGTGTCCTTTAAGTTGTTTTTTTTTTTTAATCCAGTACCAGGGACTGAACGTAGGACCTCATACATGGGAAACAGATGCTCAACCACTGAGCTACATCTGCTCCCCAAAGAGAGTTGTTTTTTTTTTTTTCTTTATTTTAAGGAGATACCAGGAATAAAACCAAGGACCTTATACATGGGAAGCAAGTACTCAATCACTTGAACTACAATGGCTCCCCTCCTTTAAGATTTTTAGTCCCTTTTTTCCCCTTGTTAGGTTAACCACAAGTAATTTTACATTTACTAATTACCTATATCTCAAAATTATCCATCAGATATACCTGTTGCACACATTAAAACCTAGTATATGACTTCTGCTTCTGCTCAGGATATAGAAAGCTGAAACAAATGTTGGTCCCACACTAACAATGAGAAAAAATAGATAAATTACAAAATCACAACTTTTCTTGAACCCATCAGATTATCAAGTTTGCACCAATGAAATAACCTTAATTCTAGAGAGGGACAAGCCCCTCCACAGAGAGATAGGACACACAAACTCTCACCTGTGATAGAGAATGGGCACACAAGGCATCAAGCAGCTGCAACAAATATGGGTAAGAAAAAAATCAACTAAATTTTTGAAGAATTGCCAAAAGTAATTCTTTCTTGGAAAGAGAGAGGAAATTACCCCCTACCAGCAATGATAAATACCACCTGAAGATTGGCTACCACTGGGACAAGGAGTGGAGGGTAGGAGGGACAGCTATGCTGAACAAGCCCCATCTCTGATGTTTGGGTAAACAGGAACGCTTAAAGACTGAGGCTGGATCAGAACAAAAACCACTTGGCCCACTATGACCCCAACACCTAGTACCAAGGAACAGCATTCTAATGCTGGGGAGGGGCGAGAATGTGGAAAGAGAAATTCATTGTGGGGATCACAGTAAAAAAAAAAAAAAAACAACTGGAAAGAGAATAATGAAATTAGGATAAGTCAACAGAAATGATCCAAACTGAAAACAAAAAGGGAAAAAGGAATTCGAAAAATAAAAAGAATATATCAGTCAAGATTATAGAAAATTTCAGTTTAACATGGGAGAAATTAGAAGCCCAGAAGGAAAAGGTAGAGAAAAGAGGACAGAAAAAATATTTGAAGAAATCTTTGAAACATTAATGTCCAAGAGTACTCCATAAATAAAAACACAAAACAAAGCCACACAAAAAAGACCAGCAAAGGAATAGATGTTTCCTTGAAAAGATTAACACAAGCCTTGGAAGGGACTTGAGTTAGAGAAAAAGAGACAAGAAAGGAGAGAGAGAACTGAGCAGTCAGATAATATTAGGAATAAATAATAGAGAAAAACAAATAAATATGGAGGAGAGGTTTGAAAATACAAAGAGAGAACATTATGAAAAAGGTTATGCCAATAAATTTGAAAACTTAGATACATGGGCAAGAAGAAATGACTCAAGAAGAAATAAAAATCAAGACTGGTATTAATACCATAAGGATTATTGAAATAGTAATTGAAAATATTCCCCCCATACACACAAGTAAAACTCACCAGGCTTAAATTCTTTTATGGGCAATTTCTTTAAGATTTTAAATAATACATAACTTCACTACTATAAAAAATCTTCAGAGAATAGGAAAAAAATGGAATATTTATCAGCTCACTTAATGATACCTTGATTCCAAAGCCAGAAAGAGCAATGTTAAAAGAAAAATACAAGCAGGTATTACTCATTAATAAATCACAAGCAATTTTTGGCAAACCATATATAGCAATTTGACCATGTTAGTTTTAATATAGGAAACTAAGGTTATTGGCTTTCAGACAACATAAGACTTTCTAGTTATATTAGACTAAAAGTTATTTTTATTACATTTTATTAAATAGCGACAAAGTCGGTGTATATGCAAAAGAAGTTTCAGGAAATTTCTAGGAGCAAAACTAGACTTGAAAGAGTGCTGATGTCACTGAAGCCATCTGTCCTGAATCAAGATCCACATGCTTCATTATATTAATGGATGGAGGTTAAAAAAAAAAAAAAAGGACCTTTTCAATATACGCAGAGAAGGCATTTTAAAATATGCATCTATCTATTGGCTTGCAAACTAGCAGTAGAAAATAATTTCATGTAAGTAAAAACAGAATTTGACAAAAACAGAAAGCAAATGTCAAATGTTGGAAATATAAAAAGGGAGTCTAAATAAAATGTTAATTGGGTCTTAAATTAGTAAAATATATTTAAAATGCATACAAATAAGGTTGAATAAAGTTCAAAACATAAAATTAATCAATATTTTGTTAATTACATAAGCTAAATACTAAAATTATAATAAAAATGGAGAAATTCTTATATTATTTTAAATGGTGATTCATAGACAGGAGGGAGAAGTTAGAAATGTTTAAGAATGCATAATTCCATTTATATAATATATGGTTCCAAAGTTTGTGTAAAAATGTGTCTTCTCAACTAGGAGATGGGTACTTAGGTGCTATTTAGTTCTTCATAATTAATTAATGATTAATATTATTAGTAATATCTCACTAACAAATTTTAGATAAATATCATGTATTTCATAAGTGATTTAAATGTTATAAAAAACAGAAAAGAACTAGAAAAAATTTAAATATTCAGAAACAAATATAATTACATGCCTGTTCTAAAATTTAAGTCTATGTGTGTATAACAGCCAACATTAGCCATGCTAGAAAGTTCCAGGATGAAGGTAAATGCTGTTCCAAATAGGGTAAACAGAGAAGATTTCTTGGATAAAGTGACAATTTGAGCAGAGACCTTACTAAATTCAAGGAACAAGTTAGATGCAATTAACAACTGGAAGACCATTTTAGGCAGACAGAAAAGTTTATGTAAAAAAGGAGATATTTTAAATATATTAATATTCTTTATGAATATATATTTATTGATACATGACTTTCTCCCTGGACAAAGGTGGCAGGGATGATAGGGAAATTAAAATTGATGAAGAAAAACACAGAGAAATTGTAATGGGCATTTGTCAATTTGGGGCTAGTTAACTGTCCAAGATCTTATTTGAGACAGTATTTAATGAGCAGAAACCTTACTAGGCAGCTCTCCCAAAGGGCATTACTCAGAAATAAAAGGGCTTATTAAATTATTGAACTTCTCAGGCCTGAGGAGGTCTGGAGTATATTGGGATATCCCCTCTAAACTTTTTAGTTTATCTTTGATAAAATTGATGCCAGAAAGAAGCACACATTTATTTGCCTTTTGGACTTTGTAAGAAATACCCACCACTTTTGGCTCTTTGTTTTGACAATTATTGGGATAACTGAAAGGCTAACAACTTTGAAAGGAATCTCCAGCAGGTCCACATTTTATTGCAAGCAGTTCTTACACTTGACTCAAATGACCCCACCAAAACAATGTATACAACATTAATCTGTTGACAATGATTCAGTTTTGTGTTTAGCCCTTAAAAAGCCCTTACTGAATTATAGCACAGTATCCTGTATTTGGGGAGCAAAGCAACTCCAAAAGAATTGGAGGTGTAACTTTCAACAGTGATTGAATCCAATATAGATTTAAAAACAAGAAAAATAATTGATTATGGGATAGTAGCTTATGAGGAAGATCAGGATAGAAAAATAAATAACTTCATTTTCCAATGATAAATGTATTGTTTTTAAATTTCAACATAGCTTTATCTTGGGGTGTGAGTGTTGCTAAGTATGAAAGATACATGAAAAAATGCAAAAGAGAAAAGGACATTAATAAACGGAAAACTATGCTAATCACATTTCATATATAAGTTGATTAAATGAGATAAATAAATGCTATTCTTACATGTGGAAATATAGCACTCTTACTTTTAGAAGTTTTAGTTTCCCAAATGGATTTTTAGATAGCATAGAAGAAATAGAACATAGAGTAGGAAACTGGAGTCCTTTGTAAGGATGATTGACATGGGTATCTAACTAATCCAAGAGAATGCAAAAACGGGTGGGAAGAAACAATGATGATAGCAATAATAATAATGTAAATAGTATATCCAATGTATCACTGATAATTCTGGCATGTGGCCTAATTATCCCTAGGGGAATGAAACTATTCTTCATTAGAATGATGCAAAGAAGTGTGGAGCTAGTTGATTTTTTTTTGTTTTGTTTCTTGTTTTTTTGTTTTTTTGGTACTGTACAGATAATCCATATACTCCCGTGCCTCCCCCATCTTTCCCAATAACCTCTAATCTACTTTCTATCTCTGTAAATTTGCTAAATCTAGATATCTCATATAAGTGACATCATATATGTGTCCCTATGTGACTTGATTATTTCACTCAGCATAATGTTTCCAAGGTTTATCCAGGTTGCAACATTTTTTGAACTTTTTTCCTACTTATGGTTGAATAATACTCCATTTGGCTATTGTAAATAATGTGGCTATAAACATTGGTTTAAGGTATCTGTTTAAGATCCTGCTTACAGTTTCTTTGGGTATAAACCAAGGAAAGAACTTTCCAGTTCATATGGTAATTCTATATTTAACTTTTTGAGGATCTGCCATATTACTTTTTACATCCCAATCAACAAGTTGTACTTTGTTTTTTATTTAATTTTTGTGTTTTTAAAAGAATAAGTCATCCTCTTGTAGATTAAGTCCTATCTCATTGTAGTTTTCAGTTTCATTTCCCCAATGGCTAACGATGTTGAGCATTTTTTTTTAAGTCTGAGAAATAATAAGGTTTTTTTTGTATTGTTAGTTTCTTAGGAGGTACCAGGGATTGAACCTGGGACCTTGTACATGGGATGCAGGTGCTCAAACCACTGAGCTACACCACTCCTGATGTTGAGCATCTTTTCTTATACCTTTTGGCCATTTGTATATTCTCTTTGAAAAATATCTATTCAAGTCCTTTGTCCATTTTTAAAATTGGGTTGTCTTATTGTTGCATTGTAAAAGCTCTTTGTATATTCTGGTATTTAGCCATTATCAGATATACAGTTTGCAACTAATTTCTCCTATAACATAGATTGTCTTTTCACTTTCTTGTTAATATCCTTCAATGCACAAAAACTTTTAATATTAATGAAGTAGAATTTATTTATTTATTTTCTTACTCATGCTTTTGGTGTCATATCTAAGAAATCATTGCCAAATCCCAGGTTGTGAAGTTTTTCAACTATGTTATATCCTAATTGTTACAATTTTATCTCTTAAATTTAGGTCCTAGATCCATTTTGAGTTAATTTTTGTATTTGGTGTGAGGCAGAATTAAAACTTCATTTGCATGCAGATATACAATTTTCTCAACACAATTTGTTAAAGAATATTCCTTCCTCATTGCATGTACCTGGCACCCATGGAAAAATCAGTTGGCCATAGATATGTGGATCTTTTTATGGACTTTCAATTCAATTCCATTTGTGTATTTGTCTATCCTTATACCAGTACCAGAGGGTTTTAATTAATGTAGCTTTGTAGTATATTTTGAAAATGGGAAATATAAGTCCTTCAACTTTGTTCTTTTTTCAAAATTGTTTTGGCTACTCAGGAAGCTCACACATACGTATGAATTTAAGGATTGCCTTTTACATTTCCACAAAAAACAAGGCTGCTATAATTTCAATAGCATTGTATCAGCAGTTGTAGATTTAATTTCTTTTAACAGTGTATTGTAGTTTTCAGTGAACAATTTTTTCATATATTTTCTTAAATTTTTCCTAGATATTTTGCACTTTTAGATGTTATTGTAAATGAATTTTTTTTCTTAATTTCCACTTCAGATTGTTTATTGCTAGTGTACAGAAAAACAATTGGTTTTAAATCTTGTACACTGCCACTTTGCTCTATTTATTAGCTCTAGTAGTTTTCAAATGGATTTTTTAATTTTCTCTATATAAGACCATTTCACCTACAAATATAGTTTTCCTTCATTTCCAATTTGAATACCTTTCATTTCTTTTTCTTTCCTAGAGAAATATTGAGTAGCAGTGGTAAAAGCAGACATCCTTGCTTTGTTTCTCGTTTTAGGAGGAATGCTTTCACTCTTTCCTATTGAGTATAATGTTAGCTGTGGGTTTATCATGTTGAGAACATTCCTCTCTATTCCTACTTTTGAGTGTTTTCATAGAGGAAGGATGTTGGATTTTGGCATATGGCTTTTCTTCATTTATTGATATAATCATGTGGATTTTTCCTTCATTCTATTTGTGTAGAGTGTGGTGGGTTGAAACTATATGTACCCCAGAAAATCATGTTTTTAAAGTTAGTCAATTTCTGTGGATGTAAATCTATTTTAAGTAGGATGTTTTGATCAGGTTACACCAGTTAAGATGTGGCTCAGGGTGGGTCTTGATCTTCTTATTGAATTCATTTATAAGAGAATGAAATTCAGACACCGTGAGAGAAAGCCACAGAAGCAAGAAGCTGAAAATAACAAAACCCAGAAGAGAAGGAAGACACTGCAACGTGTCTTGCCATGTTATAGAGGAGTCCAGGATCACTGACAGCCAGTTTTTAGTAAAAGGCATTAGCTTGCTGATGCCTTGATTCGGACATTTTCATGACTTCAATACTGTAAGTTTTATACCACATGTGAAACCTACAAGTTTTTTTGTGAGATCTTTATGAATGAAACCATTGCCAGCCTGGACTAAAAGCAACAGAAGAGGGATGAATTGAAGGAAAAATGACTTCAAATGCAGAACCAGGGAAGTTGAGGTTGGGACTGAACACATTGACTTGGGCCAAGAGAGCACACCCACTCATGTTGAGTATGTCCTGGTTCCTGGAGAGGGCAAGCCTTCTGCCTCATTGTTCAGGAAGACTGTTACCGCCAAAGTTCTCTCTGATGCCTGGCAGATTGTGCAGAGCCAAAACACTACCCATATGCTTGATGACAGTGGAGGTGAGAGCCTGATATTACCTCAATGCCTAAAGATATTGGAACCTTAGCCCTAGTGTTTGGGGAGAACATAGCTACTGCACTAGTACTTGGAAAGGGTGAGGCTGCAACTCCATCAATTCCAGAGGACAAACCATCTTTCCATAGGTGATTCTCAGGCCTTGAAATCTAATGGAGTATGCCCTCTGGTGTTTCAGAACTGTTTGGGAACTGTGACCCCTGTTTTCCTTCCAATTTCTCTCTATGGAAGTGGAAATGTTTATTCTATGATTGTCTGTCCATTGTATATCAGAAGCAGATAACTTCTCTAAGTTTAATAGGTCCACAGCCAGAGGGGAATTGTGCCCCAGGATTAACAACCACAATAAACAATTCTGATGAGATTTTGTACTTAGTATTGTTATATATTTTGCATAAGGAAAGAACATGTGTTTTCAGGTCAAGAGTATGGATTCTGGTGGTTTGAAATTTAATGTAAGCCCCAAAATCATGTTCTTAAAGCTAATCCATTCCTGTAGGTATGAACCTACTGTAAGTAGAACATTTTGATAAAGTTACTTCAGTTAATGTGTGGCCCAGGATGGGTCTTAATCTCTTGTTGGCGTCCTTCATAAGAGAATTAAATTCAGACAGAGAGAGAAAGCCACAGAAGCAAGAAGCTGAAAGCAACAAAACCCAGAGGAGAAGGAAGAAACCAGAAGATGCTGCCATGTGCCTTGTCATGTGACAGAGGAATCTAGCATCACTGGCAGTCAGTTTCCAGGAGGAAGTCATTGTTTTGAAGATGCCTTGATTTGGACATTTTCACAGCTTCAAAATTGTAAACCTGTAAGCTAATAAATTCTCATAAAGTCAATGCAATTTATGCTATATGCTTTTATCACCTTAGCAAACTAAAACATAGGGTATTACACTGATTGATTTTTGTATGTTGAACCATGCTTGCATTTCTTGGACAAATCCTATTTGGTCATGGTGCATAATATTTTTATTATGCTGTTGGGTTCAGTTTTCTAGCAGTTTACCAAGGAATTGTGCATCTATATTCATAAGGGATTTTGTTCTGTAATTTTCTTTTCTTGTGATATTTTTTATTGCACTTTGCTATCAGGGTAATTTTGGTCTCATAAAATGAGTTGGGAAATGTCCCCTACTCAAATTCTTTGGAAGAGTTTGAAAAGGATTGGTGCTAATTCTTCTTTAAATATTTGATATAATTCACCAGTGATGTCATGTGATCCTAGTCTTTTTTGATGGAAGAGTTTTTAATGATTGATTCAATTTCTGTACTTGTCATTGTTCTATTGAAGTTTTCTGTTCCTTCTTCAGTCAGTTTAATTTGTATGTTTCTAGGAATTTTTCCATTTCACCTAATTTGTTTGCATGCAATTGTTCGCAGCATTCTTTTTCATCCTTTTTATGTAAGTTCAGTAGTAATGTCATCATTTTCATTCTGATTTTAGTAATTTGCTCCTTTTCTCTGTCTTTCCTTGCCAGGCTAGCTAAAGAATTATCAATTTTATTGATTTTTTCCCAAATAACTAGCTATAGGTTTTGTTGATTCTCTTTGTTGCTTTACAATTATCTATTTCATTTACCTCTTCTCTAATCATTGTTTCCTTCCTTCTCCTAACTTTTGGTTTACTTGGCTCTTCTTTTTCTAGTGATTCAAGTGATTAGGTTATTGATCTTCTTCATAACTATTGGAGTTCATCACAATATTTCCTTTCTGAGCACTACCTTGGCTGCATGCAATAAGCTTTGGCATGTTATGGTTTTGTTTTCATTTATCTCTAAGTATTTTCCAATATCCCTTGTGTTTTTTTAGCCCACTGGTTGTTTAAGAATATGCTTATCAATTTCTGCATATTTTAAAATTTTCCAGTTTTCCTTCTTTAATTGATTTCCACTTTAATTCCACTGTGGTCAGAGATGTGTCTTTACATGTGATTTTTAAATTTACTGAAACTTGTTTGTACCCTAATGTATATTCTAGCCTGGAGAAAGATCTATGTGCACTTGAAAAGAAAGTGTATTCTGCTGTTTGTGGGTGAAATGTTCTATGCACTTCTGTTGTATCTAGTAGGTTATTAGCATTTTTCAATCCTCTATTTTCTTGCTGTTCTTCTGTCTAGATGTTCCAACCAATATTGAAAGTGGTATATTGAAATTTTCAACTATTAATATAGAGCTGTATATTTCATTCTTCAATTCCGTCAATATTTGTTTTGTGTATTTTGGGACCCTGTCATTAACTGCATATATGTTTATACTTTCTTGTTGAAGTGATACTTTTATCAATATTTAATGTCCTTTTTGTCTCTTGTAACAAGTTTTGACTTAAAATCAATATCTGTCTTATATTACAATAGCTACCCCAGCTCTCTTTTAGTTCCTATTTGCATGGATTTTTTCCCACCCTTTCACTTTCAACCTGCTTATGTCTAAGATGTGTCTCTTGTAACAGCATACAGTTTGATCAAGTTTTATCCATTCTGCTTAACTCTGCCTTTTAATTGGAGAAATTTATACATTTAAGGTAATTTCTGAAAAAAGCAAGGTTTATTTTACCATTTTGCTAGTTGCTTTTTGTATATCTTATACACCTTTTATGACCCCCCTTTGCTCCATTACTGCCTTCTTTTTGTTTAGATGATCTTTCGTAATGAGCAATTTTGAGTCACTTCTTTTCTTTTGTGTAGAATTTATAGATATTTTTTGTGTTTATGAGGAGTGTTAAGTTTAACATCCTAAATCTATGGCACCTCTATTTGCATTGATTCCAACTGAACTTTAATACTCTGTTCCTATACTCCTCAGTCCCATCCCTCTATGTTGTTCTTGCCTCAATTTACATCTTTATACATTTTGTGCCCCATAAAATGGATTATATTTTTTCATGCAGTTGACTTTTAAGCCATATAAGAACTAAAATATGGTCTTACATTTGAAAAATGCAGTGATACTGACATTTGTATTTATTCATCTATTCACCCATACCAGAGGTCTTTATTTCTTCATACAGCTGTGACTGTCCAGTGTCCTTTGAATATGAAAGACCACCTTTAGCACTTTTTGTAAGGTGGATTTAATGGTAATGAACTCCCTTAGCTTTTTAGAAATATGGAATGTCTTAATTTCTCCCTCCTTTTAGAAGGACAGTTTTTCCAGATACGATATTCCTGCATGACATTCTTTTTTAATTTCAGCACTTTAAATATGCCATCCCATTGCCTTTAATCCCCATGTTTTCTAATGAGAAATCAGATGTTAATCTTAACAATGATACAGGAGGCATTTTGCTTCTCTCTTCATATTTTCCAAATTATCTCTTTATAATTTGTTTTGACAATTTAATGACAGTGTGTCTTAGTATGTCCTTCTTTGTGTTTTTCATGTTTTGAGTTTATTGAGCTTCTTGGATTAGTTTATATATATTTCTCATCAGAATTGCAGTCTTTAGCCATTATTTCTTTAAATATTTTTCCTACCTTTTCATCTCTTCTGAAACTTCTATGGTGCGTATGCTTGATGGTGCCCCACAAGTTGCTCAGGCTCTGTTCACTTTTTCATTCTTTTATCTTTCTTTCCCTCAGATTGGATTATGCCCATCTTCTTTTCT